>PVJI01002548.1:0-142743 GCA_004026765.1 Micronycteris hirsuta
TGAAATAGTTGTCCACTCTAAGGTTACAAAGATGTTTGAAGGGATTTTTTTATAGTTCAGCTTTGGTTTAGTATCCATTGTGAGTTCATTTTTGCATATAATATATCACAGGGGTCACGATTAACTTTTTTCCAGGAAAAAATATAATTTCCTATTGCTGATGTAACAAATCACTGCCAACATAGTGGCTCCAAACAACACAACATACTGTCTTAGAATTCTAGAGGTGTGGAATCCCAATGGGTTCTACTTGGCTAAAATCAAGGTGTGAGCCGTGCAGCATCCCTTCCGAGGGCTCTCAGGGACACGCCACCTACTTGCCCTCTGCATAGCATTGGAGGCTGTTAGCAGTCATTGGCTCGTAGCCCCAGCCACGCCAGCTTCTCCTCCTGTGGCCTTTCCTTCTCTGACTTTGTTTCTCCTCCTTCTCTCTTACGTGGATACCTATGATTATGTCTGGGCCCACCAGGATAATCTAGGATAACCCTCTCTCCTTGGCTGTTAATCTAATCATATCCATGAGTCCCTTTCTGTCATGTAATGTAACATAGGCACAGGTTCTGGAGATTGAAACACGGACATCTTTGAGGTGAGCAAGGCATTATTATTATTTTTTAAGATTTTATTTATTTATTTTTAGAGAGAGGGTAAAGGAGGGAGACAGAGAGGGAGAGAAACAGCAATGTATGGTTGCTCCTCGCATGGCCCTCACTGGGGACCTGGCCTGCAACCCAGGCATGTGCCCTGACTGGGAATTGAACCGGGACCCTTTGGTTCCCAGCCCACGCTCAATCCACTGAGCTACACCAGCCAGGGCAATTTTGCCAACCATTTTTGTGTTCCAGGTGAAAAGTAAGCTCAACTCTTGAAAACTACATTTGAGAAAGTGAGCTGCATGGCATTTTGCAGACTCCAATGATCTGTATGTATCCGAAGTTTGCAGATACAGAAACATATCGAGTCCAATGGGCTTTGATGCATCAACACATTTAATTCTCCCCAGCAGAGACATTATTATTATTTTTTTAGAGATGAAAGGAATCCCTACAAGCTTATTTAACAACTGGAGGCTTGAGCATGCCAGCTGCTGGGCACACTCACCCACTCTCTCACACAACCTGATGTTTCTCTATTATTTTATTATATTTTGTTCTTAAAGAATTTGAATACTTTTGATTAAAAGACAAAGAGCTACACCCTGAGAGTGACTTTAGAGCTCCTTTTTTTTAAAAAAAACGTTTAATTTAATTAAAAAATATTTATTTATTTTTAGAGAGAGGGTAAAGGACGGAGAAAAGAAGGGAGAGAAACATCAATGTGTGGTTGCCTCTTATGTGCCCCCTGATGGGGACCTGGCCCACAACCCAAGCACGTGCCCTGATTGGTTCGCAGACCAGCACTCAATTTTCTGAGCCACACCAGCCAGGGCCAGGACTCCTTTTTGAAGCAGCTAAAGCATTTTCATTATCCATCTGTCACCAGCAGTGAATGGATATGTGGAGAAATGAAGGATTAGTTTGTTGGGTTAAGTGCACGTGAAAAACAAGGATCTCCAAGCTGTAACAAATGCTCTGCCATAGCTTATGCTTTGTAAGATGTGGCATAAAAACCACAGACTGTATAAAATCTATTTGCATCTTTCGCTCCCCACTGCCATCCTGTTGTCCTGGCTTAGGTTCTTTCAATGGTCATTTCCTCCTTCAGGCTTCTATAAGGTTTTTACTCTCAGCTCCTACTCCACCACCTGCCTACCTAAACCCACCCGACTCCTCCTCATGAGATCTTGCATCAGATTCTTTCTCAGGAAGTCTTTCCTTACCGACTACCCAGCCTAGATCAGTTCCTTATTATAATCTCTCACAGGCCCCTACAGTTTCTTTCACAGCATTCGTGACAGTTTTAATTAGGTGTTTAGCTAGGTAATTAATCAGTTGACATCGACCCTTGTTAATAGACTATATAAACTCTATGGAAGAACGTGTCATTTTCATTTTGCTCATTGTTAAGTGTCAAATACCTAAAACGATGACTCTTGCTTAATAAGCATTAATTTGATTGGTTTCCTGAAGGAAGGAAGCAGGCAGGAGGCTGATCATAGAAGGCCTGTAGGGTGTCTAACAGACTGAGGAATGATCTAGAAAACACTGCAGTTGAAAGAGGCAGGCACTGAAGCGGGATGTGTGCATCAAGCCTGGGTGACTCAATGAACAGTCACGTCATGAACAGAAGTTGGGATGTCAAGGAAAATGATCATTGCTTAAACAACATGGGCAACGGTTTCTTCACGGGAAAACCAGGAGCTGAATTTCCACCTCATTCCGAAGAAGTCTATTGGACAGAAAAGAAGAGTAAACACGAGTAGTATTTGGGACTTGAAGACAAATGAGGAATTCTAACATAGAATACTGCTGGTTCCAGCATTTCCTGGCCCTAGGGGAGCCTTGGGAGAGCTAACCCTCTTGGCATCCCGTGCTCAGACATGTCACATTGCACCACTGACTTTGCGGCTTTACCTGGCAAGGTCTCCTCCAGGTTGGGGCAGGCCCTCTGTAACCTCTGTGAGGTGGCCTCTTCCCAGTCTTCTGAGAAGCTTGGCTAGAGACTCCCCACCACCACCCAAGTCTTCAGGGTCCCATGTACTTTCTTGATGTTCTGGCATTTTCTAGAGAGAATCCCAGAGAGGAGAAATAAGGACACAGATATTCACCTCTCATTTTCTTCCCCTTTTCATCTTCCTGTAGCCCCGTATTAATTTCCTAGGGTTTCCTTCAAAAAGCACCACAAACTGGGTTTTTGCTTAAAGCAACATACATTTATTATCTCCTAGTTCTAGAAGCCAAAAGTCCAAAAATTAAGGCGTCAGCAGGGCCATGTTCCCTCTGAAACCTGGAGAGGAGAACCCCTCCTCGCCTCTCCTCGCCTCTGGTGTTGATTGCCCAGCCTTGGTTCCTTGGCTGGTAGATGCTTAATTGCAATCTCTGCCTCCATTGTCGCATGGAGATCTCCCTGTGTCCATGTGTCTCTGTGACATCACAGTGTTGTCTTCTTGTAAGAACCCTAATTACATTGGATCAGAGCCCACCCTAATGGCCTTACCTTAACTTGATTCACTCTGTAGAGACTATTTCTTTTTAATTTAATTTATTTATTTTTAGGGAAAGGGAAAGGAGAAAGAGAGAGAGAGACATCAATGTGTAGTTGCCTCTTATGCACCCCCTACTGGGGACCTGGCCTGCAACCAAGACATGTGCCCTGATTGGGAGTAGAACCAGCAACCCTTTGGTTCGCAGCCCACGCTCAATCCACTGGGCCACACCAGCCAGGACGAGACTATTTCAAAATGAAGTCACATTCATGTGCCATTAGTGGTGGTGAGAACTTCAGCATGTATTTTCTGGGACACAATGTAACCATGAACAGCACTCATATGGCATGGGTTTTATCAAGGAACGACTCCCTGCTGCTGTAGGTGGGAGGAGCTGCAGGAGAACACTATAATGACGGGCTTTTCGGGCGCGGTTGTTCACGAGCAAAAGGGGGATAAATAAAGGCTTGGAAACCTATTCTCAAGACCATCACCTGGTTTGAGGGCCTTTGTCTTAGTGTCCAATCCTGCTTTTGTGTGCCAAAAGCCATCTGTTACCTCACTCCTTCCTCTGTGTCCCGTCTCAGTCTGGAACAAGTTCTCATATCTGCCCCAGGCCAATGCACGGTGGCAAGGACATAGGTCATGTATGCCGAATAGCAGAAGGATAAAAATTCCATTAATAATGTAATGATTGCTATCTAGGTAAACATCACAATTAATCTCAGCCTCACACTCCTATCCCCTGGCTTAGTTTTCAAGTAACTCAGTGTTAGTTTGGGATTTGGCTCATTCGATACAGCTACCTTTAGGCCCCGCATCCTAAACTGTTGTCATCAAGAAGCCAGAGATTGGTGTCTGATGCAGGAATAAAGATAACTGAGTTTTCCTGTCTGAGATGGTTTCTCCTCATCCTTCAAGGTCCTCTCTTCCAGCCTGTGCTGCTCACTGCTGTGTCCACCGCAGGCGGGGTCTGTTGTTAGGGGCTGTGTCCTTACAGCACCGAGGCATCTGCTCCACCCATTCGGGACCACAAAAGGCACCTCAGCAGCTTCCCACACTGTGTGGGCCCAATAACTACTTGAATGGTCAGAATATTTCACTTCTCCTTTAGCTGTGCTTGTCGCTGTAGAAGTAGCCGCAGCCCAGTGAGAGGAAGAACAATGGACGTGAAAAGACAGGTACGGAGGAATGAAATGCCAGGCAGCCTTTGACCTGGGGAGGATGAAACATTTTAATCCTAATGAATATGGTGAACTCTGAATACCATTTGCAAATGGCATAGATTATAAAAAAACACTTGTTCGGTTTCATGGACTTTGTTTTTGAAGCAGAAACACTCATGAGGAAAACAGTTCCCATATGTTCTCACTTTCAAAATTGTGGAATAATTAGTGCACTTTAACGAGTGAGTAGATCTGTCTTCCATGCGAGCATCATATGGTACACACAGCAAACAGCTTTTAAGTGACTTTGGAAAGGCCTGAGATGGGATTGGAGTTCAGGTGGGTGGGAGGCTTTGGCAATGGGTATCATTTATTCTTCCTTAATTAGGCGGCTGCATTTCACATGTGCCTTGGTTTGTTTTTAGATCATGATAAAGTAAACAGCTCATTACCAATCCCTTCCATAAGTACCCCCAAAATAACACAGTGCATGTGTCAGAACGAAATAAATATTTACCGAATTAACGGAGTCTTGCTCACCAATACATGCCAATCTCGTATTTGTATTTATTATTTTAACTTTTATTTTTTCAGTGATGCCTAAAATGTCTGCTGTTTCCTATGCACCACATTTATTTTAAATCAACTTCTAAATATTCATTCTATCTTGATTCTTATCATTGACTGTTTGGGAGCTTATTTCATAGCCTAGAAGGCTGTCGGAGCTGGAAATTGCCAAAGAATTTTTTTAAATAAAAAAGTAAAACAGAAAACCTCTTTTATTTGTCAGGCTCGTTTGTCATTGTCTATAGGTCTCATGTGATACCCCATTCTTGAGAGGAGGCAGAGCAAGGATCTTTTCCCTCCCTGTACCTGAGGATGGAAGTAGAGTTCAGTCCATTCATTCTTTTATTGTTTTGTTTTATTTTTTTCTCACTCAACCTTATCTCTTTCCCCATAGCTTACCAAAGTAACATGAGCAAGCATCTACATTAGGTAGCATTAAAAATGTGGGAAAAAACCCCAAAGGGAAGCTTCTCTAATTTGGGAGGTCGAGAAGGAGGGCTTTTTTGAGAAAGAGGCATTGGAAATGGAACTATGAGGGAAAAGAGGCAAGTACTCAAGTAGGTAGTTGAAGATGAGCTCGGGGAGAGGAAGAATGTCAAAGGTGGGGGGAGCAGTTCAAGGCCTAGGAGGCAAGGAGGAGTTACCTGTTTGAGGAAAAGTGTTGAACAAATTATGGAGTGAGAGGCAGTTGAGGTTTGTTGGAGAAATAACTAGTGAAAGGAAAAAGCCGAGACTTTGAAATGAGCGAAGGAAATCAATGGAGACCCTTTCATGGAATGCTGGAGCCTCTGAGGACCATCAGATTCTACCGGGTTGCGAGCTTTCGTCTGTATTAGGCTGTTGCACCATTCTGTGAAGACAGAGGTTAACTTGTAGAAAACTGATAACAACACAGATAATTTTGCCTGGATATAAGTAAATTAATTGTGTCCAGTGGAATGCTGTCAATTACTGCTCTACAAATTGAATAGTTTTTGCAAATTCATTTTTTTCACTCCCTGTAAATTTGTGGTTCCTTGACTTTTCATCTGCACAGGCTGTAACATCTTTTTCACTTCCTTCATTAACTAGTGAATTAAATAAAGTCTTTGACACAGGTTCATTTTATACCTGCGCACCCAATACATTTAGTTTCCCACCAAGATTTAGTTTAGGCTTTGTATACCACATAGGGAGCATATTCATATTTTCCTTCTTTTGTCTTCACGGAGGATCTAGTGGTCCACTGCACAAATACTTACGTGTTTTCCTCCCCTCAACCACCACACAAATGTTTTCTTATAAATGGGTGATTTTGGTTGGCTTTGTGACATTTCTCTGGTCCTTTCTATTATCCACAGTAGTGTATGTTTTTTCCTTCTGTGCTCCTCCATCTCACTGGCAGACACACACATATACACAGACTGTGCTCTGCAGAGGCTTAAAAGTTCCATGAAGAAGCCTTGGGGGCTGAAACATCCAAATGAGTGAGTGGGCTGCAGGTCCTTACCCTAAACGTAGGTGACACAGGTAGCCAGCACTCTAGGTGTTCATAGGCCAGAGCAACCATCACTGAAGGTTGGTGTTGTCAGCCAAAGATTTTTTAGAAAGGCTGGGTTTTGCTGGGACGTCAAGCATGTATAGAAATCCCAAGTTCAAAGCAGAGGTCATGGCATCAAAAATGAGAATAAAGAAATAAACACATACCTGGGAAGCGTAGAGGTGGTCAAATCATTCTGTACATGAAACTCAGAACTGACCTCGTCCTAGGGAGGTGGGGAATGGGGCCAAGGGGGTCTATTGTGTCCCTTCAGTGGGCCTTTGTGCAGTTCTCAGAGCACTTCTACTTACAGCCACCCTCCCCAGCCGAAACTCACACACAGGACACACAGGGAAGCCCGAGGGAAGCTGGAGACTGCAGTCTTAGCCCTGTCGCTGTTGTTGTTTTCATGTGAGGAAGAAGAGAAGAGATACTGGAAATCAGCTACATACAGCATCTGCCACAGCCCAGCTCAGGTTACACCGTGTCCTTCGCTTGGTTGAGGCGATTAGGGAAGATCCATCTCTCTTTTCTCTGATACCTCATTTGGCTTTCTCAGCGCACCAGCACAGCCATTTTTCTACATGTCCAAAATCACAACTCTGAGCCTCAGCTCTGACACGAAGTCATTATCATGTTATCTTTCTGAGCCTCTGAGCCTCGAGACAGATGTACTGGATGTACAGCTTTTCTTCCAGGCTTCTTGTTATCACATGTGTCCTTCTTATACCATATGGTCCGGGAGGGCAAAGATTGTAACTCCTTTTCGGGCCTGGTGATATTTCACACGAGATGCTTGAGGAAGCAACTGCAATAAGTTCTGGTTGATTAGAAGTCTAGATGAAGGGGCGGACGAGTGGGCAACCTGGACGTGTGCCATCTCACGCTCTCAGTTTTCGTCCCACATTCACACAGATGCAGAATCGAGCTTCTCATTGAGTTTTCTAACAAGCATCCATACGTGCAAAAGCTTCTGATAAGCAAAGAAAATTCTACTAAAGAATTTAAGTGGGTGTCGAAGCAGGAAATTTGCATCACATACTTGTGAACCAACATGTTCAAGTGCCATAAGATTTTGCTAGTGTTCAATGTCATTGCTTGGTCGTACCAGGGTGGTGTCCTCCCACCCAGCCATTGCTTCAGGCAGGTGCAACTTTTCTGGCTCATCTCTCATTGCTTGGGCTCCCTTATACCCCAAGCCCACCTCCAGGTCCAAAATACAAAATTAAATATAATAAAACAGCAAATAAATACTGCAGCTTCCTTCCAACTAAATACATTACCCAACAATTTATTTCTGCAACGTTATATTTCCAAGCAAAATAAAGGACCAAATTCACAAGAGCACTTTTTTTGGAGGCAGATGGGGTTATAACCATTTTGTTTCCATGACAGACAAATAGATAAAGAGGTGATGGTGAGGGAGTGAGAGCAAGAGCAAGGAGCCTGGAGTGAGCAGCTTTGAAGATGTCAGTTACTGATGGACCAGAGTCTCCCAGGCTTAATCATCTGCAATGTACTATTACCCTCTTGTAGATGCGAAGTATGGTGGGATCAGAGCAGCCTTCCCCCTGTTCAAGGTGATCGATAGTACGCGGCATCGGTGGAATTAAACCCAGATCCTTCTGATTCAAACACTTGCTTGTCCTTGCCTTTCTCAAAATGTTGCTTGGTTGCTTTCCAGGAGGAGTCTACTTCATAATAAGGCCAGCCATCTTTCTGGATGCCTGACGTCTCTGGGCAAAGAAATGACACCCCAGCAGCAGCCAATTAGACATGAGCAGCTGGAGTTACCCCCAAATTACTCAAACTGTCCTGGCTTGAGATTCACTAGTGGTCCCCTACTGCACTGTCATCTGATAAACAATTGAAAACTCCGTGAAGTGCCTCTCAGCTATTTCACAATGACAAATGCTTGGAGCAGAGCAGATAAAAAGGAAGATCACAGAGGAGGGAGGCCCTTCATGGAGGAAAGGTAGAGAATGTACACTGTTTACTGGCTGTGATTCCAACACCTGGAATAATTGTCATCTGGCAAAAGGGCAAACTGTGTAAACCATTGGGGTGGGAGCTTTGCTTCTCAAAATCATCCCAGGAAGAGTTCATTCCATGATAAAAAAAAAAAAATCGAGTTCAGCTTTAATGTAGTAGCTACTGGTAGCTAGATGTGGCTACTTAGATTTAAAATAATTGTAATTAAATAAAATACAAGATGTACATCCTCAGTTTCACTGTTTATACTTCAAATGCTCAATAGCCACATGACGCTGGTGGCTCCTGCCTTGGGCAGCACAGAGAGAGATCAATTTCGTCATTGCAGCAGTTTCTATGGGACCACACTGCCCTAGAGCAGAAGATGGTGGGATGACAGGAAGCCATGGACGATGATGCAGAGCTCATTCCCCAAGTGAACGGTGGCAGGGCAGTGCCAGTGTTCAGACTGAAAGACCCAGAATTATTCCACCTCACCCATCCATTAAATGACAATGGCAACCTCCACACATTTAAAACAACGTGATACAGTACACATGACATGAAATTTACATCTTAATTACTGTCAGGGCACAGTTCAGTAGTTTTAAATATATCCACATTGTTGTGCAATCTCCAGAATTTTTCCGTCTTACACACTGAAACTCCATTGAACAACAACGCTCCATGCTGTTGTCCTTTTCCCAGCCCTTGGCAACCACCCCTCTGCTCCCTGTTTTTATGAGTTTGACCACAGATACTTTATATGAGTGGAATCATACAGTATCTGACCTTCTGTGAGTAGCTTACTTCATGTAGCATAACGTCTTCAAGGCCCGTCCACGTTGGAGCAAGTGTCAGTTTCCTTCCTCTGTAAGGCCCAGTATTATCCCTTTGCATGCATGTGGGCTGCCTTTTGTTTATCCATTCACCCGGCAGCGAATACTCGGGTTGCTTCCACTATTGGCTGTTACGAATAGTGCCTCTATGAACCGGGGTGTATGAGTATCTCTTTGAGACTCTGTTTCCAATTACTTTAGATATATATATATCCAGAAGGGGCATTGTTGGATCATACGGTAATTCTGTTTTTTAGTTTTTCGAGAAACCACCGTCTTGTTTTCTACAGGGGCTGCACCACTTTTTTTTTTTTTTTTTGGTCCTACCAACAGCGCACAACGGCTCCAATTTCTCTGCATCTTCAGCAGCACTTATTTTCATTTTCTTTCCTTTAAAAAAATAGTAGCCATGTTCGTGGGTGTGGGGAATATCTACTCATTTTTAAGGGGTACCTTGTTTTTCATGTGGATATTATGCTTAGAGGGAACTTTTAAAAACACCAATTCATAAAATGTAAGCTAATAGAATTCTCTATTTAACACTTTCAAAGGTGACATTAAGGTCAAGAATCTCACTCTATAGGAGCACCTAGAGAAGGGCCTTATAAACAGATGTCCATCCCCATGAAGCCCACATGTCTGACAGTGCTCAATGCGGGCTTTAGAATCATATTCAATAGTGACACATCCCAAGAATCATAAATTTGTGTTTTGTAAGTTCTCCTAAAATGGTTATGTCGACTTTTCTACTCCTTGCTGTTTGTTAATACTAACCCTTCTATTAAAAAAAAAACAATCTGAGAGAACAGGAAAAGAAATTCCGCAATCAACTTGGTCCTGTATGAAAATTACTGACATCATAGTTCTCTACAAAGCCTGTCTGCACAGCACCACATGGGGATAAAGCGTTTAGCAACATGAGCTTTAAAAGTCATATACGACATTCAGTGGCAATGAGAGACAGTCCAGCTCCTGATATCCGTAGCTGACAAAATGTTTCACTGACTGGTGTTCATTTAAATGATTCTTTGTACAGAGGGAGGGAGAAAGAGATAGTGTCAGCTTCCCAAGGCGGGTCATAAAAGGATTCTCACGGGCCGTGGATCTCAGAACAAATAACAACAATAACAAACCTAAAAACCCCACACCTGTGGGGTGGCTGTTATTGAAAAGTCAGCCAACAACACGTGTTGCGAGGATGTGGACTAAATGGGATCCTCATGCAGTGTTAGTGGGAATGTAAATTGGTGCAGTCTCTCTGCAAAGCAGTATGGAGATTCCTCAGAAAAATACTACATGACCTAGAAATTCCACCATTAGAAATTTCAGTAAATAAACTGAAAACACTGATTTGAAAAGATATCTGCACCCTCTTTGTTCATTGCAACATTTTTTTACAATAGCTAAGATATGGAAGCAGCCCAGATGTCCACAGATAGACGATCTGATAAAGGAGAAGTGGTAACGTGTGGATAGTGGAATATTACGCAAGAATAGAAAGGACTGAAGTCTTGCCATTTGCCACAACATAGATGGACCTAGAGGTATTATGCTAAGTGAAATAAGTCAGACAGAGAAAGAGAAATACTACATGATTTCACTTTCATGTGGAATCTAAAAAACAAAACAAATAAACAAACAAAACTGAACAAAAACAGACTCATAGAAACCTCAGTCTGATGGTTGCAAAAGGGGAGGGGTGCATGGGGGAGGAGCGAAGAAGGTCAGGAGAATCCAGCCCATAATACTGTGATAACGCTACCTGGTGACATGTGATTACTAGACAGTGTGGTGATTACGTGGAAGGTGTACAGATGCTGAATCACTATATTGTGTACCTGAAACTAAGGTAATATTGCATATCAAATATATTTAAAAAAAGACAGTGTAGATAAGGGGTTTACCAGAAAGGTAAACACACCAAAAGCTATTTCCTGTGCACTAAACGTAAATCAACAGAACTTTCTGTATAAAAGCAAAATATTCACTATCAAAAGTTTGGCCTAATTGTTTGATAAAAGCACTGATTTAGACAGTTTGCATATCTTTAAAAAATATCAATCTCTACAATTCTTTTTACTGTAATGAGGAATAAGTTTTCTTAGTGAGATCAAACAGGTGCATAAGTGAATAAGCTAGAGAAATAATAGTCAGTGAATGTCTTTAAAGCTCTTCTTACATTGCACTTTTTAGAATGCTTAGGGAAAACATTTGAAATATTTGCCATTAGTCTAATGAAAACAAAGAAATAACAAAATAAGTCCTGAATAATTAATCAAACCAAGCAACTCTAAAACCACACTATACAGGTGGGTAATCGTACTTTTAATATATGTGTATTATATATATAGTGTATCTAAATAATGTATGCACACTTACACATAATAATATCTATCAACATATATTTGAACACATACACATATATATTCTATACGTGACTCCTTGTTGGTTTTATGGGTGGGAAATACTTCCTACCATCTGATGTGCTTGTGTATGCCCTTCCCGTGTCTATTAATAACCCGAAGCTCTTAGTTTTAGTGTAATTGTGTTTGTCAGTCTTTCCCTTTTAACTATTACCATATTTTTTGGACCATAAGATGCACCTAGGTTTTAGAGGAGGAAAATCAGAAAAAAATTTTTGAAGCAAAAAATGTGGTAAAATATTTAATAACATAAATAACATTCAGACTATACTTCAGCTACATTTGGACTATAAGACACACCCCCATTTTCCTCTCAAATTTGGGGAGAAAAAGTACATTTTATATTCCAAAAAATACGGTACTTTTTCTACCTGTACTTGTGCCTACTTCAAGGTCATGGGTGTAGTATCAAATGTTATTTTCTAGAGGATCCATTGTTTACCTGGAATTCATTTTTTGTACATAGTATGAGGTAAGAATCAAATTTATTTTTTTCATATGGATACTTATTTGACCCAGCATAAGTCATCAAAAACTCCTTTCTGTACTATTGTGCGGGTCTATCTTAAGTTTAATATCCAAGTTTGATGTTCCACAATGTAATGTTCTGTGTCAATTCATCCAGCTTTGTGCCAATACCATTCTGTCTCATTTGCCGTATGTTTATATTACTATGCACCTTGGTATCTATTAGAGCAATTCCTCCTATTTTGTTTTTTTAAGATTTTATTTATTTATTTATTTTCAGAGAGAAAGGAGAAGGGAGGGAGAAAGAGCAATGTATGGTTGCCTCTCACATGGCCCTCACTGGGGACCTGGTTCGCAACCCAGGCATGTGCCCCGACTAGGAATCAAACCGGGACCCTCTGGTTCCCAGCCTGCGATCAATCCACTGAGCTACACCAGCTGGGCTCCTATTTTGTTTTTTGAAAAGGAGAATAAACTCTCAAACAACCAAAACCCCAGTATGGACCCAACAAACAGACAGAACCCTTTATACCACATATTCTGAAACCTAAAAACTCAAATAACAAAAACTGTCCCTAATGCGCACCCCTCACTGCCTTCCCCTGGCTTCTCCTGGTGACTGCCGAGTCCTCCTTTTTAAGAATCTATCAACACCTCAGTTGAGAAGGGTGCCTTACCTTTTTAATTGTGGCTCCCTTAGTTTTCAAGACATATATTTAAATCTATTTCCCAATATACATTTTACCTTACTCACTGGTCTTTTCCTGTTTTCAAAATTTCTTTTTGAATATTTATAAGATTTTTGAGTTTGGATGTCTCTGAAATGGGTAATTCAGAAATTCAGAAATCAAGTATGTTTATTTCGGGGAGTAAGTGTAGTGGGGGTGGAATCTAGGATAGTGTTTACGGAGAAAGCAAACCTGGGTGCTAGGAACTGAGACAGAGCCGTTCCCTGACTTCTGGCTGGTGTATTCTCCTCTCCTCTCTTCCCACAGGCAGGTAGCTTAGTAAATGACAATGACACCTTTTACCATTTCTGCGTTGTCATCTTATTTTCACAACAAGTAGCTGTGACGTTGGCAGGATGTGGAGCATCCGAGATGTGGAGAACATCGGAAAAGGGCTAGGAGGTGCAAGTCAAGTGCACGCGTGGTGAGACCCCTTGACATTCCTGTTTTTAAATCACGCTCTTTGCCTGTGCTCTGCCAGCCAGGGAATGATGCTGAAGCCAAACTCGATCTCTGAGCTGCTCAGGAAGACTCGCCAAGTTCCAGAAGACTTTGCTTTTCTAGGTGGCAGGCATAGCCTGAGTCTGGCTGCCTGGTTTTATATCTTTGGTCTGACCCCACGTCCCCTCTTCAAAAATGGGTATTCTTCTTTATGTGGGCTCCATATTGATTTTTACACAAACGGATTGTTTTGAATCTTTGAGTTATTAAGGAGCCTTACACCTGCTCAACTTTCATTACGCTGTGATGGTCCCCTACTTATGAAATGCACTAAAGGAGAAAGAAGCTCCCCACTGATGGACGGCCCTGTGGGACTGTGTTCTCTTGATGGCCCCTGAACCATAGAAGAGAAAACTTAGGAAAAGCATTCTCTTGTCCAATGGGGACGAGGTATCTGTAGCAAGATGATGCTTATAAAAGATGATGTGATCCTGTATATTGCCCACCTCATGACATGTCCAGACGTGTTCCCAAACCTCATTAACAACCTGGGGTGAAGCGGGGAAACTGCAGAAAACTCTTGCAAATGCTTGCAAAAAGTCCCCCTAGTAAATACCAAACCCTCACATATTTGAAATCTTTAGCCATCCACCAGGACAGGTTGAAGAAATTGTAACTGAAAAAGTGCCCAGGGCGTTGAGATATTATTGAGTGTCCAAAACCAAAACCAAAACTAAAACCAAAACCAAACCAAAACCAAAACAAAACCAAAAAACCTCACCCACTGCTGCGTTTTACTAGTTTGTTTCAAACCACTCTTGCGTCAAAGACCCGCACCTCCGTATTTTCCTTTGTGGAGGATGGCAGCATCTCCTCTGTGAATTGTCTGTATCAACGTAAGAATAAGCTTTTGAAGTACCATCACTAAAGTCTCTGAATCCTTAAGAGTCCTCATCCTACAACTCAACATCAGTATTGCTCTCCTACCTACAATAAATGAACCAAAGACTTCTTGCCAGGGTAAGCTATTTTACCCAAATCATTTCTCTGTTGTTCAGACCTAATCTTCATGTTATAACATTTTGTTTTAAAACAGTGTGTTTAATAAGAAGTTGCAAAAATAACCCAGAGTTCCTTGGTACCTTCTATCTACCTTCTCCATTACTTCGGCAACAAAAATTCTCCACTTTGAAAATAGTTGACTATACCATTCTTCCTGGAGGAACTTTGAGTGATTCAGCCAGACTAGGGTTACCAAACAGCTTTTAAAGTTGAGTTAAATATTCACATATGTTCTTAGGTTGGCCAGTGACAAATGACAATGAAGTGGGACATGCACAGAAAAATATGTCCCTCATATAAAAAAGACACTAGAGCAAGTGTAGTGAAATGGCACCTGCTGTCAGGCACCAAGTTGAAAGTCAATGTGGAGCGGGCAGGAGGGATAGCTCCAAACACCTCTCTGGCATCCACATCTCCGGCAATTGTTGGAAATACCCTCTCTGGGGCGCCTTTTCAGATCTACTAAATATGAATCTGGATTTGAACAAGATGCCCAGGCGACTAACATGCATATAAAATCTGGAGAAACTGCTGGTCCAGAGGACCTAGTGCTAAAAGTGAGCCTCAGCTTCAGCTGATTGTTGCTCAATAAAAATGTGTTGTCCACATTATTAAAATCTTCCAGTTTTTCAGAAGAAATTGGAAATGACCAAAACCTTTCCATAAGCCTTTGATTTGCAAATGCTGGACTTATTTTTATTAAGGGTGGGCATACTAAAACTCATCTGTAGACTTCAGAGGTCCAGCATGGTTGGTTGGCTATTATGCTTAAAGAGATGAAGAATGAGGCTTGGAGTACATATCAACAAAGCACATTGGTGCTTTCTATCTTACCGAAATTCACTGCTGTCTTACAGGGGCTCCCAAAACAGACAGGATGGCTCAAAGGCTCCCAGCTCCTGAGAGGCCAAGTGAGAACTTCATCAAACTCCAAGCGCCCCTTCCTTTCAGGGTAGATTTGCTTTCAGGGTTAATGGATCAGTCAGTGTCCTGCTGATCGGGGATCTATCCAAGGTGTTAAAATCCTGGATTCCCCTGGCTGGATTTTTAGCAACTAGAACAATGGTTAAGTATGAAAACTTCCTCACCCTTGTTCACAAAGTAGACATTTAATTACCAGAAGCTTCTGTGTTCACCCAGCAGGATGCATAAAAGGAAGTAAAGCATAATTGTGGCAGTGCATCTGGTTTGGAAATTGAAACTCAGCCAGGAAGGGCGTGTGGGGAGCCAGATGGCGTGGAACATAAGGGGGCCTGTGGTGAGCCATTTCCCGCCCAGCCTGGTCTCGTTGGGAGCTGATTTGTTTGAGGCTGGGCTGCCCCTGGGCCAGGTCGCTGGCCCTCTGTTCTGGGATTGTCTGGGTCTGTTGTAACAGATACTCCCTGCCTGGAAGATTTCTTGCAAAGAAGCCCAGGCGTTTTGTCAATGGAGCCAAATTGCTGAGTCTTCAGGAGTTCCTGGAAAGCTGTGCTCAGAGAAGTGCTGAAAATTAATAACGTCATGTTTCTCATCTTCCTTGTGTGACATGTTTAAGAGCTCACCTGGGTCCTTAGAAGAATGTTTAGAATGAAGGAAGTGTTTCTGCCCAAGCCCTGTGTTTGCGGATTTGGACTACTGAGGTGTCTGGACTTGCTTGTTCTATACCAGATTCCTCCTTCTCACCCCCTTGGATGTTTCATGAAAAGTTGAAAGGGTAGAGGGGAGGATATCTTGGCACACAACAGAGGAATCTACCCTATCAAACCTGGTTTCCAAATGCAACTCCCCTCCAGGAATATTTGTGGTGCTTCTTTGGCGGGTACAACAGTTTTGTGTTTAATTGAGAGGCATTTTTTCTCCAAGGTTGATCTCTTCTTCCAATTCCTTTTTACACCAACTCTCATTGAATCATATATTCTATTCTTTCTACTGCTATTTAATGAGCAACTATTATATGACAGACACTGTTCTAAATGCTGAGAATACAGTCATGAATGTAATGGATAATATGCATATTAATACATGAGACAATTTTGGAAAATGGGGAATTCTGGGCAGGCATGCATATGTACACACACAGACACACACACACACACACCACTTCTCAGGCTCTTGGGTAGAGTAATGTGGGACAAGTCACTACCTCAGTTAAGAGGCCAGGTGAGGCATCTCTGAGGAAGAGACATTTCAGCTGAGACCTCCATGATGAGAAAGCCAGCTATAAAGAGGAGAAAATGCAGAAATGTTACACAAAGAGGGAAACTTGGAGATACGAATCTAGAAGTGGCAACGATCCTGTGTGTTCAGGAACAGAGGCGATTCGGTAATGAGTGGGGGGAGAATGACAGGAGATGCGATTGGAAAGGGCGGCAGGGGCTGCATTCTGTAGGACCCCGGAGACCACGGCAAGGATGTTAGTATTCTTGTAGCGAGAATGAACACAGAGGGGTCTTAATTTCCAAGGCAATTTGTGCTTTACAAAGATCATACCGGCTGTAGAGGGAGGATGGACAAGAATGGGGTCAGGAAGCAAACTGAGGCACTTGGTGCAGGAATCTAGGTGTGTAATGATGGTTGCCTGACTAGGATGAGAGAAGTAAGAACAGTGAACAGTATTTGGGATGTTTTTTAAGAAAGTCCCACCCCGAATGGCCCCATCACTCCCATGCCAACCTCATGGATTGAATTTGCTCAAATTTCAGCACATCATGAACAGTGGGGGCCCCTCCTCTGCAGAGGGGAGACTCCAAAAATTTCAACAAAATGTCAAAGGGAATGTTTGGGATAAGAAGAACATTTCTTGTTCAAGGCTCAATAAGCACCCTGAAAACTTGTGCTTGCATGTAAGTCATTACCGCACCAGAGAAGAGCAGAAGACCGAAGCAGTGGCAGTCACGCAGCTGGAAGAACAGGACCCATGCACTGGGGAAGAGGAGTTCTTGGGATGGAACAGGTCAGCTGATGTCATATGTTCAAAAAGTTATCAAGTGAAGGAAGAGGCAACCTGCTTGACACCTGAGCAAAACTCCGGGACTATATTAGTTTTCTGGGGCTGCTGCAAGAGTGCCACAACTTGGTGGCTTAAGCAACAGAAGTTTATCCTGATAGTACTTGAAACTAGAACTCTGAGATCAAGATTTGGTGGGGTTTGTTCCTCCTGAGGGTTGTGAGGGAGCGTCTGTTCCAGGTCTCCAACCTAGAGGCTGGCAGTTTCTTGGCAATCTTTGGTATTCCTTGGCTTGTAGAGACCTCACTCTGCCCTTCGTCTTCACATGGCAACCTCTTTGCCTCCAATCTTCCCTTCTTATAAGGCGATCGATCAGTCATATGAGATTATGGCTTACCCTAATAATCTCATCTTAAGTTGACTCCTTCTGCAAAGACTATTTTTAAATAAGACCCAGTTCTGAAGTACTGAGGGCTGTGAGTTCACCATATCTTTTCTGAAGGAGACACATAATTCAACCCATAACAGGGACTAAATGGTAGAAGTTGGTAGGAGGCAGATTTTGTTTCAATGTAGGAATTAATTTTTTAGTAGTCAGAATTTGGTCTGTCTTTCTCAACAGTGAGTTCTGAGTGCTTAGGGGCTTTGAAAACAAGTTGAAGAATACTCAGCCGAGGATGCGGTGAGCAGGGATGTCTACGGTACATGTAATGATCAGGTGCAATGATTTCTACAGTTTTCAAAAGCTGGTTGTCTCTAATTCTATAACATTTGTCTTAAAACAGTAACTGACACTTAGTGGTGTTTCATAGGGAGTCAAGCTCTAGATTAAGACATTAAAAAATGGCAAATATCTAATAGGTTGCAACATGGGTAAACCTTGATAACATAAAGTGAAAAGACACAAAAGGCCATATATTATATGATTTTATTTATATAAAATGTCAAAAATAGGCAAATCCATAGAAACTTGATTCCCGTTGCCAGGACTATGGAGGGAGTGGGTGAAGAATGATTGCTCATTGGTGCAGACATTCTCCTTGAAGTGATGGGAATGTTCTGGAAGTAGATAGTGATGATGGTTGTGCAACTTGACGACTCTCTGTAAAAACACTGACTTGTGTACTTTGAAATGGTGAATTTTAGGTATGAGATTATATTTCAATAAAAAAACAAAAATCTCATGAAGCAGGCATTATTGTCTCCATTTTACAGATGAGAAAACTTGGATTTAGATGAAAGACTTTAGTCATGCTCAGATAGCAAGGGGCAGAGCTAGGATTCATCTTTATCTTTATTTTTTTCCACTTACAAAGCCAAGTTTCCTATGGCTCACATGGGTGACATTTGATCGCTTGACAAGTAACATCTGCCGGTGATAAATGTCAAGTTCCTTGAGGACAATCGAACCCAGCCTGTCCCATTACGTAAGCTGTCCCTGACTTGCACTGTCAATACAATTTTACTTTCCCTCATTGTCAGAGGGAAGCAGAGAGAATTTTCTTTTCTTTCATCAAGTTTTCTGATTCTCTATGAAAAAGAAGGAAAAATCTGTGGTCAGATTTTATAGGGTCAGGAATTAGGGTGGCAGAGGGCCTAGAATTCTGCCTACCAAGGACGTTAAGTTGTATTGATCTAAAATTAGGTCAACCTGACTTGGCTCTATCACTTTTACGGAGCCCACTATTTAGAACACGGCCCAGAAAGATCTTACGTGAAATGCACATAGAAAGCAGGGCAAAGAAGTGGACGGAACCTGTAAAGTGGTGATCATGTTTGCACCATGAATTCAAAGCCTTTCTGCACAAAGTCTGTGTCTGACACCCTTATCTGTGGTTGCTGAACAGGCACGGTGAAGTGCCACTGAAGGAGTAGGTCCACAGAATTATCACCTAATGTTTTGAACATTCCGACTGTATTGGTTTCCTCGGGTTGCCATAGCCAAGTACCACAGACTGGGGGCTTAAAAAAGAAACAGAAAAGTTTATTTTTCTCACAGTCCTGGGAGCTAAAAGTTCAGGACCAAGATGTGGGCAGGGTTCGTCTTCCCTACACCTCTCTCTTTGGCTTGTAGACAGCCTTCTTCTCCCCGTGCCCCCACGTGGTCGTCCTTGGGTGTGTGTGTCCATGTGTCCTGATCTCCTCTTAGAAGGACACCAGTCGTCTGGGATTATAGCCAACCCCAATGACTTCATTTTAACTTAATTACCTCTTTAAAGCCTTATCTTCAAATGTAGTCACATTCTGAGGTCCAGGCGCATAGGGCTTCAACATGCGGATTTTGGCGGGAGATAAACATCCAACCCATAACACCAACCACATGTGAGGCACAGGGAAGAGACGTTATTATCTTCAGGATACTAGTGAGGAAGTTAGGGTACAGAGAGAAACGGCTCAAGGCCAAGTTGATAATGTTGGTCACAGGTATTTCAGCACGGGGCTGCGGAGCTTTCTCTTCCCAGCTCTTCCAATTGATCCGAACTGAGTGGCAGGTGCACATTTACCCCTAAGATACTAAAAGAAAAGCTATTAAGGTGGGAAGTTGCCCATGAACACAATGCAGAAGATCTCAGAAGGCTGTATTAAATCTGGAGCTCTTTTGAGACACGAAATTTTCCTTGCTTTCCAAGCTGCATGAATGCTATTCAAAGACTTTGTTTTACCTCATTCTTTAGTTTTATGATGAATTTGTGCGTGAAAAGACTCATTAAGGACATCATTATTCTGAATTTATCAGTAATGAACTGTCTGTGGCACCTATTAGTGGCAAAATGGTCCCGGTCCTTTCCGTGTCTGTCTACATTCTTCTTCATTATTTACTGCTCAGCTCTCATCCATTTCCAATAGGTTTGGCTGGATGCAATTTTCCCCCCCAATTGTTCTTTTATTTGAGTGACAAATATTAATAGAATTCATAATCCTTGAGGAGTCCACACTGAATGTTCCAATGGTAAAATGACTTTTTAATTTTTAACATTGGGATGGAGCAGAAAGGCTCACCTTGAGAGCCTACACTTTGGAAAGCCCTTTGCATTCATCACTGCACTTAATTTCCACAAGAACTCGGGGTGCGTATTATCACCTACACTTCACCAGGCAGGACTTGAGGCACAGAGAGGCAGACTGCCTTGCTTTGGTGACCAGACTAGTAGTTTTTGCCACCATGCAGGTGAGGGACTGATGCTCAAGACCTTTGAGACCCACTGCCGGAGATTTCATTGCAGAATAAGTTTTCTTTGACTGCCTCATTCATGCTGATTCCCAGGTGCCCAGACGCAGACACAGGTTTGAACCTGGAACTCATTAGAATGTGTGGGCACCTCCGCTGATCACAGGGCCCAGTTGCTCAGCCTGGTTCATTTCTGCTAGTGTTTTGTGATGCAAATGATGCCGTCTGGTTTAGTCTGACACCTTTTATGCAAGAAAAGAGATTCTTAAAAAAAAATAATCCTTTTTGCTTCTTTAGTTCGTTTGCAGAGTTTTTCTCTTATCTCCCTCCTGTGGTTAGCACTCCTTTGTGAGGACATTGGGGTAGGGATTTCATCGGAGCCCCCACCCTGGTGCCCGAGGTAATGAGATGTTACATCTAACTTCTCAGGCATCTCTTGCTGCAACCAGTTGAGAGATAGGATAAGTTTCACCTTCTGTTATTTTCTCAGAAAAACAGCAACCAAAAAAACGCCATCAGTGATTAACAAACCAACCCCTGCATGTGATTTCAAAGTGCTGACAAACAACTCCTTACGTGTGTCTGCCCCGCCTAAGCTCTGAGTGTGGGAATTTGCGTGGACACCTGCGGACACGGTGGGTGCCATTGAAGGACCCGACTCCTCCCCTGCCTGGGACTCAGCTTCCTCCTCTTGAGATCTTCAGCTGCATGTATCAGTAGACTGCCTTTTCTGACCACTAGATGCGGAAATCTAATCTGAAGCGGCTTACACAAAGGAGGCTTTCAAATATTGTTATTACATTTTTCTTAAAATTTTATTTTCAACACTCTGTAGCACCTAATTATTTCTTTGCAAAGTAGAATCATAGTAAATAGTTTTGACCTATCCGCTACATGGTGTTGATATAGTTATTTCTACAAACGACTCTTCAGGGGTTTCAGGAAAATCCTGTTGAACATTTCTATGACTCGCGGTCTTTGCAGCAGAAATCCGAAGCTTCCAAAATGCACAGGGAAGGGAGGGGAGGGGAGAGGATGCAAATGAATGTGATTGAACAAAAAATAAAATAAAAAAAATCTCAAGATAATTAAAAAAAGCAAATAAACAAACAAAAAAAACCAAAGTGCACAGGGAAGGAAGCCGGCTTTCAGGCCCAGATGCGCTGAGCCACACCACCGCTGCGCTCTGGCTGCGTGATTGTAGGGACAGGCGCTTGTCAGACTCGGGAGGTGAGAGGAAGCTTTATAAAGGAAGGGATGCCAGTTCATCTAAAACATGTGAAACGAAGGATTTAAAAATTAGGCATAAACTAGCTTTCTGTGGCTCCCCAAACTTCCCTTTTATGTTCTTTGTTTTTCTGTGGCATTTCCCTTTCTTAATACTTAATCACAGTTTAATTACCTGTAAATACCTACCTTCCTTGCAAACGTATATTTAAAAAAATCAGGAACTTGATATGTGCTGGAAGTGTTGATGGATAAGTGGTTAGTAGATGAACAGAGTGAGTAGCTTGATAAACAAATGGATGGATGAAGAGATGGATGGATGGTTCACAACAGCAATTACTGAAGGCGAGAGGCAGCAGGGGCTCTTAAATCTTTCAGTATTTTCTATGTTTACATGGACAGGACTTATTTTGAAATGTACAGTTACAACTATGACAACGTACAATTTGAGAAGAAAATGTAAAATGACAGGAATAATTTTGATGTCTCAATAAACACATGATATACGCTTAAATTTTAAAAACCAGTCTATGGTAAATAGTCACAATAAATAAAATATTTTGATGTGCATTCTAAGTATGTATATTAAAATATTATACCTATAAAAACATGGATGAGCACGCTTCATTAATTATAAGAATGATATAAACAGGGCCAGGGGCCAAGCCCAGGTCGAGCAATGGAGCGCGTCCCAGCATCCTCGGTCTGCCCCTGGGCTGATCCTTCTCCGTCTTTGCAAGAAGCAACTACTTTCCAGAATTTGTTTGTCTGTCCTGTGCTTCTCTTTACAATTTTACTAAATACGGAAATAGCCTTAAATTGTATTTAATTGAGTTTTGCCTGTTTTTACACTTTGTTACAATGTAAATTTAAAGAAGTTAAAACCATGCCCTTCTTTGCATTTATGCGGTGAGAGCATGTTAACAACTCTGTAAAGCAGGGATGAGGGGGTAGTAAGACGAGAGAGCTGATTCGAAAGAGGGTGAGCGACTACAGTATAAAGGTAGTCAATAAAAAGTTATGAAATAGAATAGCTAAGTTAGAAAAAACCTCCAGTGTCCTACAGCTCCATAAAACTATAAACTTTGGGTTTATCTCTTTTACTGGATATGAATCATGTGCAACTTATCAACCTTCCAAAGTTAACAGTTATTCTCCAGAGCTTTTTTGTTTTATTTCCAGATCCTAATAAGTAGTAAGCAGTAAGTTCAGCAAAGGTTAAGTTAGATGATCCTTAGTGAACTTATTAGAAAAGGCTCCAGGATGATGTTGAAAGGGATTCTTTCTGCCTTTGTGGTAATATTTCTGTCTTATTTGCAAGTTAGATAGTTTCACTGTTAACTTTACATATGTGAAATCATAATATACATATTTTAATGTTATAAGTAGGCTTTGTAATGTTTCTGAGTTAATCCATGTTGATATAGATAGCTATAGTTCATACATTTTAACCATATGAAGACCCACAGTTTATTTTACATAAATATATTTTTAAGTGAAACTATTTCTTCCAGCATTGTATGTTCTCTTCACATACTGTACTTTAAAAAATGATGTACAGTGTGGTGATGAAGTACTTTTCAACTCTTGGTTACCAGCTCAGTCTTGGAGGCCAGCCTGTCCGACTCTAAATCTTGACTTTGGCACCTACTAAATCTCTCACGGTCTCCCTTTTCTCTTTCACAGAATAGGATAATAATAGCATCTACCTTGTGGTGATATTGTGCATGTAAAAAGGTAACACCCACGCTTAGCTTAGAGCAGGCATTCGCTAAATATCAGTGTTCGTTGCTATTATTATTTTGTAGTTCAAATACATAAACTCTGTAAAGTTCAATCAATAGCCTGCCTTTAAGTGGATGTTGCGAATGAAGAATTTCTACTGTTAACAAATGTGAAGAAAGAATACATGTCTTGGCTTGTGGTCTGTTAGACATAAAATCAAAAGAAAAAGAGAATCAGAGAGGTAGCAGCTAACAAATTTGAATGTGAGGACACATAAGAAATTGTGAGATATATGTGTATTCAATTCATCCAACTACCCGTGTTCTGATTCCATGCTCTCCAGTCTGCATCCTAATTGCTGTTAACTCTGCCTCTAAATCAGTCCAGGGTGGTAATGGCTGGCCGTATAGGTTTAAACATTTTGATCCTTGTGATGGTTACGTATTATTATGGTCCATTTCTTGCCTCTCTGCCTGTATTCATTACATGCATAAATTTGGTTAATGTGAGTTATCCACAGAAAGGAGAATTTTTACTCAAGGTACCAAAATAAATTATATTCCTGAATCTGCAGGGCTCAGAGCCTGACTCCGAGACGCGGCGATATGAGGAGTATTGGAACTTCACTCTTTGCACAGTGTCCTTGTATCAGTGTCTCTCGGGAGCTCACTGGAGTTGCAGAACTTCAGGCTTCCCTCCAGCCTACTGAGTCAGAATCTGTATTTTGTTAAGACGCCTGGGTGATTCTTGCACACATGAGCCTGGGAAAAGCATTGCACCAGAGTGTGAGGACTTCCTGCCCTGCCCCAAGCAAATCTACATATTTCTCTGGCTGAGCTTCTGTCCATGGCATGTGAAGAGAGCAAAGATGTGGAGAGGTTGAAGAATGGGAAGTTGAAGAACTGAATGTTGAGTTTACCGCTTCATAGTGGAAGTAGTTGTCAGTGGCAGTAGGTGGCTGATAGAGAAAACATCAGTGAGTGCGAGAACATGAAGAATCCGGGCATTGGGCTTTGAGGAGCATTTTGATGGACTTGAGGACGAGTAGAAGACATGGGGGAGGGGTGCCCTGTGATTTGGGTGTCAGGGCATCAGTAATACAAGCAATGAACTGGGATGCTGTTGGGTGACGGGGGGGAGGGAGCTACAGCTCCCGGGGCAGAGGGCTTGTGCCTGTGTATTGGACTGGATTTGTTATTCCAGATGCTGATGGCCTCACGTCTCTTACAGAGATAGAGTCCCTTGTACACAGTGGCTTCTCACTTCGTGTGAGTTGCATGAATGAATCATAATAATAAAGCATCTCTTGGGGACTCTCTCTGTGTTTAGTATTTTATAGATATTAACTAATTTAATTCCCACTGTAATTCAATGGAGTTCTTATCATCACCATTATCAGCATCACTGTCATTATTGGACCAATAAGAGAGCGAATTTATAAAGAGTAACTTGCTCAAAGCCACATAACAATTAAGTCTCAAAGATGAGTTTCAAACTCAGACAGTCTGACCCTGTATTTTACTCTCCAAGGAAAGAATGAACGATTTGATTGGATCTTTGCACAAACATACAAATACAGAGCAAGGGACATCTTATTCCTTGGTGAAAAGGTGTAAGCTTTTCATATTTTCTACATGGTGGTGTGAACCCATATTCCAAATCAGCTTCTCCATGTCAAAGCAGCCGTGAAAAACTTCCATTAAATTATTTGAGTCTCCCTGCCCTCCACCTTACAGAAGGTTCACTCATTCATTCAGATGACCCATCAAAATGAAAACTAAAAATGTGTATATATACACACACATTATATATGTGTTGTATATATGTCACACATATAGAAATAAATATACATATTTTATGTATGTGATATATACAACATTTTCTTTTAACAAGCATGGAAAAATGGTCCGACTTTCTTTTTGTTACATTGTCGTCACTTCACAGATCACACTGGTAAACCTGGCATTCTTCAGAATGCACCTGTTCCAGAAATGATGAAGCTGTATGGGCAAAAGAGAAAGATTTAATGGAGGAAGAAAGAAAATACAGAAAAACTTTACAATATTATAGGTTTTGTATCAACAGCCTTTTGTTATTTTTTGAAAGTACAGAGTTGCCTTTGTGCCTCACACCTGTAGATGCGGCTCGCTGTGCACCCTGGGGCGCCCGCTGACCCCGGGTCTCTGCCCCCCTGGTGTTCAGGGCAGCACACTGCAGTCTCTGTCTCCCAGGACCACGTGTGTTCTGCTGCAAAAACACTGTCTCAGTTCTTTCCTCAGCGCCTCCGCATCCTTCATCTTCCCTGTCTGATCTCTTCTGAGCTGGCTGTGGACCGTTTCTCTCTTAGAACACTTTTCTGAAAATGAGACAGAACACATGCAAGCCTTAACTCTAGAGTTAAGTGATACTGTCCCCCTTGGTTATAACTGTTCCCCACTTTGATGTGATGACTCTTTAATGGACCCTTTAAAGCTTCTTTAAAATCCTTGATTAACTCTGAGATGTAATGTTCTCAGCTATTCACTTTGGGTTTCTGGGGTGTGTGTGTGTGTGTGTGTGTGTGTGTGTGCATGTGTGTGTGAGAGAGAGATTTCCTCTTCTTCCTCCTTATCTCTTCAACTAATATTAAAAAATTAAGTTACATTTTGAAAACAGGGTCTGGGTGTGGGTAGAAATGAGACACCTCTCCTAAGGGACCGATGTCCTATAGACTCAGGATAGTCTCCCCAGATATACCTCTCACCAGCCACTGTGACTCCCTCTGAGCACTTCCCTGAATGGTAGGACAGGGCTTTTAAAGGCAAGATGTTCCTTCAGTTTCAGTGAAGGTTTTCTATGGCTGGGGCAGCCCCAATGAGTAACTTCTGCTCCTCTCTGCAGCTCTCAACTGCCCAGTGTCCAGGGCGTGTTTCGCTTCCCCCTTTTCCTTCGGTGCTCCTTCCCAGGTGATTTCATCTGGATCCCTGGCTTTAAAGAGCCTCGATGAGCTGCTGATGTCCCAGTTTATATCCTCAGTCTTGAAAACCCCCTTCAGCTCAATAGTTTTTCTGACGCTTACTGGACTGTTCCCCTTGGGTAGCTAAAAGGATTTCAAATCTAACAGCCAAAGAGGAGCCCGTGACTCTGGCATCGCAAAGCTGTCCCTCGGCTAATCTCCCTGAGAATGTAGCACCGCCATACCTGACGGCTCAAGGCGAACGCCTGAAGTTATTCTTGATCACACTTCTCTCCAAACTCTCAGCCAGTTCACCGGCAGGTCTCCCTCCAAAATCCATCCTGAAAATCCGTCCTGAGTGTCTTCAGGTTTCTCCACCCCCACTGACCTGGGCTGCTGCACACTCATATTATCTCTGGCTTGAAGTTATAAAATAGTTTCACCTCCCCACACTCGAATCTGCAGCTATGGAGATATTTTAAAGTATCCATCAAATATATCATTCTTTTACTTTTTAAAATCCTCCCATGGTTTCCCTTTGCTTTCGGGATAAAATCTGACCTATGTACCATGGTCCTCAAAATGTGACAGAAGGCAGCCCATGCCTTTACTGAAACCTCACATCACACTCCCTTTGCTTCACTCCCTGGTCACCTCGTTTCCTTCCCTCCGCCAGGATCTTTCCCAAGAAGCCTTCTCTGAGCAACTCGGAGAAAGCAAATTACCTCCCCTGTCACTTATTATCCTACGGCTCTTTTTAATTTCCTTCGCAGTACTCATCACTGTCAGAAATCCTTTAATTTTAGCTTCCTTTGAATTTTTCTCTTTCCACTGGAATATCACTCCATGAACCCAGGCACCTTGTTGTCCTTACATTTTTGTCAACTTCGAGTGTCTTAAACTTGGTGCAAAGTAGATATTCATGAAACATTTATTGAGATTGACTGACTGACTGAATGAATCATTACATTAACTTTAAACTTTACTCTTATAGGTGGGGACTTTGCTGCTATTGGGAAGGTACATATTCATTCTCAAAATTGTATTGATATCGGTGCTTCCTTACGCAATGGGAATTTATGACGGGCTTACCTGTAGATTGTTTTACAAGACCCTGAGAATGAGAAATAAACACTTTTTTGTGTGATGTTCGTGGAAGCTAAGTTATGACAGATGATAGCTCATATGACACCTGTGGCTTATAATATAAGGGACCAGAGCAAGAGTGCGATGCAAACAGTAAATCTGGTTTCATTGCTTTTGACGGTGGCCCTTGTCTGTGCAGATGGGGGCTTCATGCATCTCACTGAGCCTTGCCCCACTTCTGCCCGCACTTGGTCTAATTTTCATGATTCGGGTTTATATCCTGACATTGCTTCCCAGCTCACTCCACTGGCTTGAACTTTGTGGCAAGAGTGGATTAGCTTTTGGTTCCTGCCCACGGCCCGTCCTTTGTTTCACTGCGCATCACACCGTGTGCCGTCACTGGAGAATTTATTGGTCGAGGCCTTTGGTTTGGATCAGCATCTCGACCACTCGCAAGCTGTGTGGCTTTGGGTAAATCATGTATCCACTCTCAGCAACTGTTTTATGGTGTGTAAGAAGAGATGCTATTGCAATAGTGGCAGCACTTGCCTGGCATCTGCGAAGACGAGGTGACATAAACCACACAGAGGACTTAACGCAGTGCTGGTTCCGAGGCCACATGCGATAAGACGACAATCATCATTATCAGTGTTAACACCCCAGATTCATCCCCTGTCCACCTCGCCCTCCTTACTCTCAACAAAAGAAACATCTGACCAGGGCTAGAAAGAATCACTGCCATCAAAAGCCATGATCAAACCTGACGTGATTCTTGGCACACAGAGCACTCAGAATATCTTTGGGTTGAGTGAACAGAAGCATGAATGCCTACCTCTTGGCAGACTCCCCTTAGTGTAACCTACTTCTGTCCCTTTGGAACAAAAGCTATTAAAATAAGAGAGTGCCACTGCTTTTGAGGTCACTGAGGGTACTTTCTCAAAAATAATTCTCCTCTCATTCAGATAGGGTGTATGCTTTGGCTTCTTGCAACAAGGAAGTACAACAAAATGTTGTGAATTTGGAAACAAAGTTCTGCAAGTGAACATGCCATTTTCTTATTAGTAAGTCTTGGAGGCCCCCAAACTGTGAGCATGTTAGGAGCAGATAGGCCTGGGATGGGGCCCAAGATGCATCAGGATGTCTCTATGAGCTTGAGCTACATGGGTTAATTTCTGTCCAGGTTCCCTCGACAGTGTGGGCAAGGACCGCTACCCCTGGAGAGTTGCTAGAACCCAACTTGTTTTATGGCACATGGATAATGGCTTTCTTATCTGTGAGGCAGAATGATGATAATGGAACCTGATGAGTGAGTCGAGGTGTGCTGAGGTCTTATTGTAGCGCCTGGTGTACGGTAAAGTCTCCGTAAATCTGAGTTCTCCTTCCTCTTCCTCCTCCCCTTCCTCTTCACTTTTCCCTTCTCCTCTTCTTTTTAATGCATCTTTTTCATTTGGGACGTACATTAATAGAATTTATATAGCCTCTACAGCAATGTCTACCTTTGAAAGTATTTATATTCATATATAGAAGATCAATTACCCACCAAAGAAAGTAAAAATAATAACTGTTACAAGTGGACTGACTACATACCATATATCTGGTAAATTGTGTCTCAACCTCTAATCCTGACAATTGCTATAAGATAAGCGTCGCCACTCTCAGTTTTAGAATGTAAGCATGTCACATGCAGATAAAGCAATGTAACTGGCATACTGTCTCAAAGTGGTTTGTGACAAAGTTCATCTCAATTTGTCCCCAAGGTATGTTACTTCATTTGATAGAATAGAGCATCCTTATCATTACCCAGTCTACCTAGCAATAAGTAGAAATGTAATCAATAAGGTGGAGGAGAGAAGGTCTTGTTTTGCAGCCGGGGGAATCAATGTTTTGGAACTTTGTGACTAATTATGTCTTTTGAGAATTCAATACATTTCTCAATTCTTGTTATGTGCCAAACCTTGTGTCAACATAAAAGTATCACCAAAAAGGATAGACAGGCAGGCTGGGCGTCAAACTCTTCCCGAATGGGATAAAGTTGGATGCCCCCAACATTCTGGACTGAGAGCAGCACACACATGGCCCGGAGACTGGGGCTGGGCCAGATGTGTTGGGTCCAGGGGACGGCCAGGAGCGGAATGAAGCCAGACCGTGAGTGAAGGCAGGTCTTACCGCGGAGTCTGAAGGGGGAGTTTGATGAGGCTTCATGGGACACCAGCGTGAACGGTGGGGGACAGACTGAGGAGAAGGCGTGGAGGTAGAACACTAGATTAGATGACAGGAGAGACTTCACTGTTTTCTTTTTCAAACAACGATCTCACATTTAAGGAAGCAGTTATGACTGAAGAAGAAAATAGTCACACGCACAACTGACGAAACAAGAGTAAGTGGCACAAATACACTTTCAGTGTACCTTTCAAGCGCGATAAAATGATGCTGTGTAAAATCGGCTTGGATCTACCAAGGAAAGCCAGCATGGAACAAAACATACGTGTTTAGAAGGCCAGTGCGAATCATTTTGAGTCTTTACAACTTTCACGGAGAGTAAAGCGAGGATCCCTTGTCCTGGGTGTTGGCTGCATTAAGGGTTGCCTGGTGGAGGCTCAGAAGGGTGAGGGTAGTTAGTATTCTAGCTCTGATCCCCAAACCTCTCAAATTCTGAAAACCGGTTGTCTACCCTCGGCCCCCGCTCAGCCTGAGCATGAACAGAGAACGCTCTCTGTTGTCTGCGTTACCTTGGCTTTGCTGTTCTACCATCTTCATTACATTACTTGACTTTTCTGGAATTGCCCTACCCAAGCAAATGATTGGATCATTCATTTCAGAAACGTCCTAAATGACCCATTTACTTTTCAGTGGAAAGCAGCAGCAGGCAGCTTGCACCCTAAAATTCTTTGCACCTTTTACCTCAAAGTCCGCACCTTGCCATTTCCACCAATGTCAGAATGTCCTATCATGATTCTTACCCAATTATTATCAAGTCCCCACATTGAAATGTTTTTTAATGCCAAACTGCCAAGTCTCAGTAAACTTTTATCTCACCACCCCCATGTGGAGGGGGTGTTAGATGAGAGAGTGTTAAGAAAGTGCCATTGTAAGAACTTGTGCGCCTGAAAATATTTTCAGTCGATCTTCACGTGTAATTGCCAGAGCTTTGCAAAGCTGGTGTTTCCCTCACCTCTGTAAGCAATACACTCACCTTTGTCTTACTGACATGCTGGCAGTATTCGGATAGCCAGTGTGGGACAGGTTCCCAGAGGGCCCAAGTGGGTATGACTTTGGACATCTGGGTCCTACTCCAAACAGAGAAGCTTTGATTATATTTATTGAACTTCTGTGCCACATATGAGGAGGAGAAATGTTTCAGCCGATAATAATTTAAAAAAAATCAAAGATCACTCTTGCATTCAAAGGAACAGTGACCTATGAACTGTCCCCCTGAGTCTGGTACATTTCTCCTTCATTGTCTGTACAGTTCTGAGAGAATCTCACCTCCATGGTTGCCCCATCCTTTTCTCTGTGTAAAGGGAGAGTTTAATCCTTTAAGGTATCCTGTATCTTTAACATGCTCTGGCTCTGAAATGTCCTTGCCTTGATGTTGCCTCTCAAGAAGACCTCTCATGACATAAAAATCTGTTCCAAAAATGCTAATTTTCCTCCTACCATCCAATGGAATGCTGGGCACATATCAGTCGCTCAACGACCAGCTGTTGGTGTTTTGTACAATTGGATCCAATTCAGTATCTGGAGTTTTTTTTTTTAATTTTAACTGATTCTATAATGTGCCAAGATAATTTTATATCAGAGAAAAAGCTGATTCATTTATTGAGTGCTCGTCAATCGTAGTCCCAGTGCTAACGGTTCTGTGTGTAGAAGAAATCACCAGGCCCTATTCAGGAACTTTGAAAACAGAGGCCAAGGCAGCTTAAGGAAATTTTCCCGGTACTAGTCTATGCAAGACTGGGTTGAAAACAAGTGTGGTGTTTCTAGGTATTGGGCAACCTAGAAATTTCTGATGTGTTTTCATCTGTATTGATTTATTTCTGGTGCAGATGCATAGACAAGATCTAGGGTTTTCCTTTAACAACTTTCCTAGGATTCTCATTGCCTAGTATTTGTATCCTTTCTCTTGTGGCTCTCATGCCTTCTATATCTTGTTTATAGCTTTCTGTATCTTGTTTTAATTCCTTATTTTGAGGCCATACCCCCAATAGCTTCCTCCCAGAGAGTGTTAAGAAAGTACCATGGTAAGAACTTGCTCTCCTGAAAATGTTTCAGTTGATCTTCATGTGTAATTGATGTTTGAGTTGGGTATAGAGCTTAAGGTTCAAAATACTGTCTTCTGGATTCCCAAAGGCATTTTCTTACTGTCTCCTGGCAGCCAGTGTTTCTGATTTTCAAATCTAATATCTGTCTGATCCTTTTAATATAGCCTGTTCTTTTGGTTTTCTTTCTAGACACATTTAGGAGCTTTTCTTTTCTACCTACATGTAATTCGGGTGAAACCAGTCAGAAGTTAAAATAATTAAACTTTTTGTAGAATCTATATTTTGATAAAGGAATAAAACTTAATCTCCTTAGAAGTTTCAAACTTTGGTGAAAGATACTGCTTACAAACGCTCCTGACATCATGTAGGTGTTCACGCAATGTTTCCTGTTGATGTTAAAATGATTTCCAACTAAGGCAAAAGGGTAAATTTGAGGGAAAAAGTTTGAATAAATAGTGGTACCTGAACTAGCTTTAGTATATAAAAATAAATGAACCTCAACACACATCTCATTTAACCATGACATTTAACTCAACAAAGATCATAGCACAGACTGTAAAGCTAAAATTATGAAATTTCCAGAAGAAAACACAAAAAGTTTGTTCACAGATTTGAGGGATGTGCAAACTTTTTCTTAGAACACAAAAAATACTAACCATAAAATAAATCAGAAACTGAACTTAAATATAGTCTCATTAAAAAACACTCTTAAGAAAGCTAAAAGGAAAGTAACAAACTAGAAGGAGTATATGCAACATACACATTTGGGAAAAAATACTTGTATCTAGAATGTATAAAGAACTCATGCAACTCAACAACAAAGACACAAGCAACCCAACTTTAGTAAATAAGTTAAAAAAATACAAATGGCCAGTAAGCACATGGAAATGGGTTCAACATCATTTTTCATAAGGGGATGCAAGTTAACACCAAAGTGGGGTATCATTTCACACTCACTAAAATGGCTAAACATTTTAAATGGACAGTACCAAATATTGGTGAGATTGTGAAGTAACTTGAACTCTTTTGAATTATTGGTGGGCAGTTTTGCAATTTTTCATAGTGTCAAATACACACGTACCCTATGATCCAGCAAGTCTAATTCTAGATAGTTACCCAAGAGAAAAGGCTGCCTGTGTCATCAAGCAGTTTGTATACAACTGTTCATAGCAACTTAATTCTTAGTAAACTGGAGAAACTCAAGTGTTCATCACTAGGAGAATGAATCATGATTAAGAAAAAAAGAAGATGGTATATTTCGTTACGGGAGTACTATTCAGTCATAAAAAGGAATACTTGATCCATATACTTACAAGGATGAATATAAAGAAATTATATTGCACAGAAGAACCCAGCTCCCCCTCCTAAATAATCAATGTGTTTGTCTATTCATATGAAGTGGTAGAAATCAGAACATATTTGCTAGGGTGATGGAAATAATCTATTACACTGTGGGAAGTAATAACAATTTGGGTGTATACATTTGCCAAAAATTATTGAAGTTCATGGTCACCATCTGTGTGCTTTATTGTATGTAAATTGTAACTCAAGAAAATTTACTAAAAATAGAAGTTTGTGGGGATGGTATGAGATTTTGCTGGGGTCACTTCAACCCAAAAGCGTAGCATGTGGCTAATGCCTGAGTGGAGCATCAGAGCTGGTATAAAAAAAAAAAAAACAACAACATGTTTGCTTACAGCATCGCTTTTCTTCTTTATAAAATGGAGCTATTGATCTTTTCTCACCAGGGTATTCTTAGGATTAAATGACACAACATAGGTAAATGTTTTCTCCTGTCTTTTAAATCTACTTGAATTAATTCATTTTAGCTCTCTTCCACTTTGTGTCTGTCCTGAATCCCAACTTCACAGCCTTAAGTGAGCTGGTTTGGACAATTTAGAAAACACAGTCAATGTTTTGTCCCTTTATCTGACAGCCTTAACGCTCACCAGCTCTCCGCCCCTGTCTCCGGCCCTAGCCTTCATCTCACAACTCTGGAGTCAGACACTTCTCAACGGAAAGAGACCATCGGCCTCTCCCTACCTGAGGTCTCTTGGGAGCCCTAGAAGGAGAAGAATAAATTGTGGAACAGAGAACGCAGACCAGCACAAAATGAGAGAGCACAGAGCAGCAGGGGATGCCAGGGGCTGGCTGCCTCCTCCTCCGTGGCCACCTCTATGCCATGGGGCTCTGCCCCTCCGCGCTGCTGGCTGACCCGCAGCAGAGCCAGCTGTCTCCAGCCAGGCCACTCTTTCCTCTGGGAGTGCCAATGAGACAAGGAGACATAGGAGCTGAGTCGCATTCATGACACCCACCTGCCAGGAGAAAAGACCACCCAGCCCTGTCCTGAGGTCTAAAGAGCCCTTCCAAAGTCTCAGGTCAAAAATCGATCCTCTGATTCCTTCTAGTATCTTCCCCTTGACATGGGAGTTCTATGTCTTGCAACCTAAAAAACTGTAACTATTGCAACAACCTATCAAGTTCTGTTTTTATTTTTCAATATCTTTGTTTCTTTTAAGTCTTCTAGATTCAAAATCCCTTTACTTCCACGCTCTCCCTACCCACCATCTCATACCCAGAGAAAGGAAGCAGAGAACACCTGCCGGAGCCTCCTGGCGTGGTGCAAAGTCTCGAAACCTCGCGGTTCTCTGGAGGTCCCCCCACCCCACCGTGTCACGCAACACACCCTCCCTCGTCTTCCCGAGGCTGTTGAATTGAGATGAAAACACGGGAGACTCTGGGGCAAAGCCCTATAAATATTTGAAGAATAGCTCTCTTTTCATGTCTTCTTTGAAGAATACTTTTCTTTTTATGTTCCTTTCTTCCTCCTAATTAGTTTATTTTCTGTGGCATGCTGGAAAGCAAAGTCATTCCGTTAACATATATTAAAAGGCATCCCTGATGCTTAGAGAATTATTTTCAATAATATCTGTAATTTCTTGTCATTCTGGGGACTGTGGTAGAAAAATACAAATAAGGAAAATTCACATGTCTTTTGGAGATATTTATAGACTTTGGTATTTATAAATTTAGATTCAATAAATATTTATTAGGCATTCTGTGTGCAGACCATTGTATTATGCTAATACTGGCTTTAATAATATTAATAATAACAATAATAGCTATCACTTAAATGGACTAAGCAGTATACTAATTTGTTATTTAATGTTTTACTGCAATGCCAAAAGGTAGGTAATATTGTAATATAGATTTTTAGGAGGAAATCAAGTTTAGAGAAAGGAAGTAGGGTAATTTAAAATCATACAGAATATGGTAGGGATAGGTTTAGAGTTTGTTTTTTTCCTCCAGTTTTATTGAGATATAATTGACCCATAACTTGAGTTTGAGGTGTACGATGTGTTGATCTGATACACCTGTAATGCAGTGTGATTACTACCATTGAGTTAGCAAACATCTCAGCATGTCACAAAATTATCATTTCTTTATTATAGTGAGAACATTTAAGATCTACTCTCTTAGCAACTTTTAAATGTATAACACAGTCTTGTCAACTGTATTCACAACTGAGATAAAGTAGCACAGTAACTGAAGAGACATTTTCCCCTAGAGTCCAGTTTTAACTGATTGCAGTTTTGTGTCTTTAACCCCGAGGGCAGAGGCTGTTGGTGCCTCTCCCACAAGCCCTTGCCCTGACAGATTTCCAACTCCCAGCCCTCGCTTCTTCTCTCAAGGTCCATAGTTTACTCTGCCCACGATGTGACTGACTAGAAACACTAGGGAACTTATGCCCCATCCCAGAAGTTCTCAAACAAAGACCAAAGAAGTTTGTGTAGAAATATTCCAGGTCACTCCCCCCTCCTTCAGGTGGGCTAATTCTGAGAAGCATGTTCTGCGTGGTTCCGGAATCTTCCAGTAGTCCACAGGGTTAACACACCCTGGTTGCTTGCTCTCTTTTCCAGGCTTTCTCCTCTAGTTCCCTCCTTGTGTTTTTGAAATGCACCTGGGTCCTTCTTGCTAAGTCTGCTTGTGGGCAAACTCACACTCAGATAACTTCTGTGCTGAACGCTGATGAAAGACCAGCCTCCACTTCTAGACGGGCAATTCATGGAGCGGAGTGAGTTTCTCTGCTTTGGAGAGCTCAGATGAGAATGCAGTCAAGGTGGTAGCTTCTGTTTTATACATAACACCGTGGAAGGCTTACTTGCAGGGAAACACAGCTGGGGTGAACTAAGAGTTACAATCCAAGCATTAAAGACAAGACGACAGAAAACGAGAGAGGCAGGAGAGGGGTCAAGGGTGTATTCCAGGAGGAGGAGAGACTTGAAGTACACTGTGAAGACAAAAAGAAGATGTTACAGAACGAAGAGACCTCCCGAGCACAAGCATGGAACAGGACAGAGACAGCGTCACCCACACGGGCACTCACTCACTGATGGGCACATTCACCAGCTGACATTTATGCACAAACACTGAAACGCATCAGGTTGGTGGAATAGGTCTCTAAGTGTTTGTCATGGAACTCTGAAAACATCACATAAACCACAGGCCAAAAGCCAGCAGTTTATGGGCCACAGCGACTGAATGGTGAGCTCTGATAAATTATCTGGTTTTAGTAACCCTATTGGGTAAATATTTAGTATTCCATCTTTCAGTGAGGAAAAGCAAAGCTGCTAGAAACAGAGCCAGAATTTCCACAACCAATCTGTGAAGCAAACTGGATACAACATTGAACCACAATGAGGAAAATCATTATTTTGAGCTACATGCTAAGCATTGGGGTGGGCTCTCTTAGTGTGAATCGTAAGCCATTTAGCACTCCCAGCAGTTGTCATTTTTATTTTGCAGAGGAAGAAACTGCAGCCAAGGAGAGCTAGGTTATGTGCGGAGCTGGTGAGCGATGCGTATCTGAGGGTGAAAGGAGGAAAGACAACTTGGAGTCAGTCTAACATCCTTGGCCATTCCTCCTTCACAGAACATGTGATTTTGCATGTAATTTTGAAACAAACCATTTCCCTCTTCTACCGAGGTAGAGGTCCCTGTCTCCTTGATCAAGTGTGTCCTCCACGCTTGTCTGTACCCAGGGAGCCTGTGTGGACACTTGGCTGTGTAGTTTCTGACCACCTAGAAGTAGGAGTCTGCAGAACACCATTGTCTCCTCTCATCGCTTACATTGATTTTCCCGTCATCTCCTGGAGCATTTTGTCTTGCAACTGTGGAACTACAGATTCTGTCCGATCCGGCTGGGCAGTGGGCCAGGACGAGACTCTGACCCCTCATTGTCTATGGGAGACTCTGAATTCTGCCAGCACTTAATAAAGGCAAAATGTCTACAATGTGCCATTATCAATCAATAAGGAGGGATGGGTAGGCTGAATAATGCTCCCCTCCAAAGATGTCCCCACCCTAACCCCCAGAGCCTGTGAGTGGATTAGCTTCCTAAAGTGAAAGGGACTTTGCAGAGGTATATATAAGTTAAGGATCTTGAGATGGGGAGATTATCTTGGATTATTTAGGTTGACTCAATGAAATCCTGAGGGTCCTTATAAAGGGGATTTGGGAAGGTCAAAGTCAGGAAAAAAGAGAGCAGAGGTGAGTGAGGGGCTTTGAAAATGGGGGAGGGGCCATGAACCAAGGAGTGAAAGTGGCTTTCTAGAAGCTGGAAGGAAGAGTTAAGCAAATAGATTTCCCCTCCTCGCCTTTAGAAAGAGTACAGCCCTACTGATTCATTCTGAACTTGAAGATAACAAGGATGCGTTGGCTTAATCCATCCACCCTGTTCATGATGATTTCCTATAGGAGCAATAGGAAACTCATGCACTAGCCAGGAAACACATACTCTCAAGTCAACTAGATGTGCTAGTACTGAGGTTGGAAGTAGAATGCTAAGTGCAGAAGTCAAATCTGTGAAGCGAGATGACCTGAATTTGAATCCTGTTAGGGACATGTACGAGCTACATGGTCTAGGGCATGTCAGTTATGTTCCATGCATCCTAAACTACTCATCTGTAGCTTGGGAATTATTCCAGCTTTCTCTTACTAGAGTTATTGTAACTTTATAATATGATATATTAAAGGATCTTAGGGAATGACATTTACATTATACAAATGCTTTATTCTCATTTCATTTTGTCCCCTTGTGTCATTTAGCAAGAAGTACATTTTTTTGAAATACCCTATCTAGGCACCAGAAGTTTTGTTAAAGTTCTCAATAGTATGACCCCTTTCTTGGTTATGCTTGAGAAAGGTCTTAGTTTAGGATTTCATAAAGATAACAGAATTAGTTGAAAAGTAGCATGCCTTCATGATGAATTAAATTATTCATGAATTTCTGCTGGAATTATGACCTGACAAATGTATACAGCAGCTAAGTTTTCCTTCTTGGGGCCCAATGCTCTGTTTCTCTATCACCCCCAGCCTCACTGGTTCATCTTGCAGTGCTGGCTACTTTATTTCTTGTACTTCAACTGATTGTAGAATTCTCTGACTGCCGAGCTGTAGTTGCCCAAAGTTCAGTGCCCATGACTTTGGTACAGTGGAGTTTCTACAGAGTTCTGAAAATTCACACCTGTGGACCTGACAGAAGTTCCCCATTTCCTCTGCACTATCTTTGTTTTGTGATTCCTCCCAGGTCTGTGCCTCCCTCTTCTGTGGGAGGAAATTTATTTACAGCCTTGGCTACATGACAGAAAAATGACACCTTTTGGGATAAGCCCTATCTTCAAGGCTGGTCAATTCTCGAAGCTCTTTTCCCGTGACCGTTCCCTGTCTCTGCTTGCTGTGGTGCTGGTAATACTACCCCTGAGCTGAGTTACATCGGTTTCTGTTTGAGGCTCCCTCGATAAGCCCATTCAGGGTACCTACATGTGGATCTCAAAATAGGTGTCTTTCTTACAGCTGCAGGGAGATTTCATCTCCTATATTTAGCTTTGCTTCGCCTGACAAACAGGCATTGATACTTCCCAAATGCAGAGCAGCCCTGAGCTATCCGAGGGCATATCAGCAGCATCAGACATGGTGCCCTCCTTCCAGGAAGTCCCCCCAACCCCATCATTGCAGGGCCCAGGAGAACAATTGCAGGCCTACATACCATATGTCTTAATATGTAAAAGTTAGAAATAAAAAATTAAGCTATTTAAATATGTTATATTCCCCACCTATTTCTTCCTCTCTGGTACCAGGAATTGGAACAAATGAACTCTTGACATTACAGCAAAACTTTCCCTTATTATGCAATAATTTAATGCATTCATGTCATCTGAGAGGAAAGATGTGATAAACTAATCTGTCTTTTCTTAGTACTTCCTCTGCTCCAATTCTCCCTGGATTCTGAAGCAGCAGCCATGTTCAAAGTCAGCAGTTGGTATAGCCCACAAACCAAGTCATTTAGATGCAGTCATCTCTTTTTCAAGGACATAGGGCAAGAGATATGGGACACATTTGCTTGGGGCCTGAATAGCGTGAATCATGAGAGAGGATATTTATGGGTAAGGGTCATGCTATGTCAGCATGAAGCACCTGATTGCAAGTAACAGAGGCATTCCTGATTCCTGTAATGAATTTGTGGCTTGTGTGCGTGCGTGTGTTTTAAGGGACCCTCTGAAGCACAGAGGTCTGGGCAGAGCTCCCCCCACCCCAGTTATGGTTTGAGAAACACAGCTTTCCAGGTTCGTTGTAATCTAGTTGAACAAATAAGAGTCAGGAAAATAAAATCATTATGAAGTATGATAGAGAACCACATGACTTAGTTAACAAGTAGTGACAAGGACAGTAGCTTTTTATTAATAGTGTGGAGTTGCAGGCACGGGTCACTCCAGAAAGACTAAATTTTGTAGGTGAAAAAATATTGATTGAATTGCAGAAACAGCACAAAAATAACAGTGCATAAAATTCCAATAAAAACTTCACAACTTATTTCATGTCTGTTAGCACAGGGGATGAGAACGCACATCAGAATGGTGACATCGCTCACCGTCACACAGTTATCTGTGAGACTGAAGCTGGTGACGGGAAGGGAAGCTGGTATTGAAGCAGGATGACCAGGTCAGGAGGGGAGAGATGATGCTGGACCCAGATCTGAGGCGCATAAGATGCAAATCTCACACATATTGGGTCAGCCTCGAAATTTGAAGAGAGAATTATTTCAAAAAGCAAGTCATAGGCAAGTGTCCAACACTCAATGCTGAGATCAGAGGAGCCCGAGACAGGACAGAAACCTCCAGCAATCATCTAAAAGTAAGGTGAAAATATTTCCAGGGGTGCGAAGCAGTAGTTTGTCTGAAAGCAGTTAAATGGATCCAGATCCTGGCATAAAAGATTTCACTCTTACCCCAGGAACAGATACGAGAGATGTGCTTAAAGGCAAGAGTAAGAAAAGCTTTGGGTAGCCACGGGCCTTTCTGCCGAGTTCAAACACTAAGAGTGAGACAAGCAGCAGGTAGACATACAGAAATGCCAAGATCCCTATTAATACTGATAGAGCTGAAATGGAAGAAAGTGACATGTGTCAGCATCAGGGGGGCTTCGTGACACTGATCGGTGTTAGGCTGATTCCTCCAGCCCAGCACAGGCAACTGCCCACGTGGGGGCCCCCCTGTAAGGATGATGACATGCAGGAGTGGAGTTAATCATGCGGTCCCTATGGGCTCTTTACCACCCAGTGCGCTAGTTCTATGTGGCTGCTTTAACAAACTGAGGTTGAGGGGTTAGAGCTTAAAATGACAGAAGTTTGTTCTCTTACAGTTTTGGAGGCCAGAAGTCCAAAATCAAGGTGTCAGAAGAGCCACACATGTCCTCTGCAGTCTCATGGGAGAAACTTCCTGGCCTCTTTCAGCTTCTGGTGGCTCCTGACATTCCTTGGGTCATGGTCACATTACTCTTTTTTTTTTTTTTTTTTAGTTCTTAAAATGGTTTTATTTTATTTTATTTTATTTTTTAAATTTATTTTATTGATTATGCTATTACAGTTGTCCCATTTACCCCCTGTGCCACACTTCCCCATTCCCCACCCTTTAGTTTTTGTCCATGGGTCATACACCTAAGTTCCCTGGCTTCCACATTTCCCATACTATTCTCAACCTCCCCCTGTCTGTTTTCTACCTACCATTTACACTATCTATTCTCTGTACTTTCTCCTCCTCTCTCCCCTCCCACTCCCCTGTTGATATCCCTCCCTGACTTATATAAATTCCTTTAACATTTCATATAATAAAGGCTGGGCAATGATGAACTCCTTGAACTTGACTTTATCTGAGAAGCACTTCATCTGCCCTTCCATTCTAAATGAAAGTTTTGCTGGATAGAGTAATCTTGGATGTAGGTCCTTGCCTTTCATGACTTGGTATACTTCTTTCCAGCCCCTTCTTGCCTGCAAGGTCTCTTTTGAGAAATCAGCTGACAGTCTTATGGGAACTCCTTTGTAGGTGATTGTCCCCTTTTCTCTTGCTGCTTCTAGGATTCTCTTCTTATTTTTAATCTTGGGTAATGTCATTATGTGTCTTGGTGTGTTCCTCTTTGGGTCCAACTTCTTTGGGACTCTCTGAGCTTCCTAGACCTCCTGGAAGTCTATTTCCTTTGCCAGATTGGGAAAATTCTCCATTATTTGTTCAAATAAGCTTTCAATCCCTTGGTTTCCTCTTCTCCTTCTGGCACCCCTATGACTCAGATGTTCTGATGTTTATAGATATCCCAGAGGTTCCTAAGGCTCTCCTCATTTTTTTGAATTATTGTTTCTTCATTCCTTTCTGGTTGAGCATTTTTCTCTTCCTCCTGGTCCACACCATTGATTTGAGTCCCAGTTTCCTTCCCATCACTATTGGTTTCCTGTACATTTCCCTTCATTTCTCTTAGCATATTCTTCATACTTTCATCTAGTTTATGACCAAATTCAACCAATCCTGTGAGCATCCTGATTACCAGTGTTTTGAACTGTGCACCTGATAGGTTGGCTATCTCTTAGGGGCTTAGTTGTATTATTTCTGGAGCTTTGATCTGCTCTTTCATTTGGGCCATCCTTCCCTTTCTCTGTGCATGTGTTACTTTAAGGGGTGGAGCCTTAGGTGTTCACCAGGGTGGGGTAACCCATGTTGTTGTGTTGTGACGCTGTCTGTGGGGGCGGGGCCTGAGACAGAACAATGGCACTGGCTCCGCTCTCCACAGGGTCCCAGTCACCTTGCCCGACACCCACAAGCAAATTGGGCCCCTCCTCGCCAGTTCCCCGGGTGAGTGGGTCTCTCCAATGAACTCTGCCATGATGCTGGGAGTTCCTCCTGCGGCTGCCTCAACCCCTACAGGTATTTTCAGTCAGTGGCTTTAGGCTTTATTTCCCTGTGATGGTGGGTTGTGCGGTCTGCTCCACTCCCCAGCTTTTCCTCCTGGTCTATCTGCGTGCGTTTGAGGGACCACCTGGTCCACCAGCCTCGGCCCCACTGGGTTCGAGTCGGGCAGCCGAGGGCTTCTCTGGGTGCACCGGCCACGGGTCTCTCCAGGCAGCTGCAGCATTGCCTGCCCACTCCACAAACTGCTGGCTCACCACATGCTCTCTGCCCGGCTCCACCCCGCTTACCAGTCTGGATGAACGTGTCTTCTTTAACTTCTTGGTTGTAGGACTTCCAAACAGCTGGATTTTCTGTCAGATCTGGTTGTTTTTTTGTTTTTAAATTGTTGTTTTCCCTCTTTTGGTTGTGTGAGGAGGCACAGTGTGTCTACCTACACCTCCATCTTGGCTGGAAGTCCCTGCCTCCGCCCGGGTTCGGCTCAGAGGCCACTTTACTCTGATCTCTGCCTCCATCTTCATGTGGGACTTCACATCACCTTTTTCTCTGTGTTTCTCTCCAATCTCCTTTGGCTTTTCTCTTAAAGGACACTTGCCATTGAATTTAGGGCCCACCTTCACCCCAAGATGATCTCCTCTTGATATCCTTATGTTTGCAAAAGTCCTTTTGTTGAATAAGGTCATGCTGATAGCTTTCTGGGATTAGTGCCTGGAGATATCTTTTTTAGGGGCACTCTTCACTCACGATATTGCACATACCCATTCTTCTTCCAAAAACCCATCAAGGAAGGTCCACCCTCTTCTCCTGAAGAATAGTGGGGGAAGTGGAGGATGAGAATGGGGCCATTCTTGGACTAAAGGGGTCCACCCACTAGGAAGCTAATACCAGGAGTGGGATATGTTTCTTTCTAATAGGACCCTACTAGTAACAACAGTTTAATTTGCCAGGCGGTATTGCAAGCATTTGCAATGTTAACACATTTAATTTTCCCAACAAGCCAATGAAAAAAAGGACTTCCAATATCTCCTTTTCAGAGATGAGGAAATAATAGTTAAATAATAAATGTTAAATAATGGATTGCCTGAGGTCAAGCACATGGCTTAGCTGGGACTGACTGCAGGTAGGCTGGTGAAAGAGGTCACTTTTAATCCCTGCATCCCCTGGAGCACTTGCCGTCTCCACCCTAACGAGAGTCCACAGTATGGTACAAACTCTGGAGTAACTATGGTTGTTGAACTCAATGTCCAACAATAGAAAAATAGTTGAGTAAATTATTATCTTTTCATCTGATAAGCTATCTGCAGTGACTTTCAAATCATGTATTTTGCCCTGGCTGGTGTGGCTCAATGGATTGAATGCTGGCCTCCGAACCAAAAGGTTGCTGTTTCAATTCCCAGTCAGGGCATATGCCTGGGTTGCAGGCCAGGTCCCTAGCTGGGGGCAATCGAGAGGCAACCACACATTGATGTTCTCTCTTTCTCTTTCTCCCTCCCTTCCCCTCTCTCTGGAAATAAATAAATAAATAAATAAAATCTTAAAAAATGTATTTGAAGATATTTAATGATAACTTAAAATATTCATGAAACAATTTTAAGGGAAAATATTAGAATATATATTCTTCAAAATATCAGATTTTATATCTATAAATAAATATATTCATAGAAAAACAAGTCAGGAAAAATATTAAAATGTTAATATTGGTTATCTCTGGGCTGGAAATTGTGTCTCTTTTGTCATTTCTTCTGTGTTTTTCAGATTCAGTACAATGAACATATATTGCTTTTACAGTAAGGGAAAAACCATGACTGCTATTGCCCTGTCCTGCTGGCTCAGTTAGTTGGAGGGTCGTCCCGCGCACCAAAAGGTTGTGGGTTTGATCCCCAGTTGGACCACAGACCTAGGTTGCAGGTTTGATCCACGGTCAGGGTGTGTACAAGAGGCAATTGGTTTCTCTCACTCTTTCTCTCTCTCTTTCCCTCCCGTTCCTCTCCCCTTCCTCTCTCTCTCAATGAACATATCCTCAGGTGTGGATTTATTAAAAAAATTAAAAGAACGCAAGACTACTATTAATTTGGGGTCAAAACTATTAAAATTTTGAATTGGTCGCAGGAACTAGCAGAAAAAAAGCGAAAACAAACAATGAAAAACTTCCTTGTGCCTGTGGAGGGGCATAAGGGGAAGAAGCGTTAGGCTCTGGGTGATTGTGGTCAGAAGGAGCCAAAAGGGCATCCAGGGTGGCGTTTGCTGCGTGTTGTGGCAGGTGGAAAGAGGGCATGGGCCACCGACCACACAGAAGCCTCATAGGCCACTCAGTAATGACAGGGTCAGTGTTTTCCGGCTGAAACTTGTAGCAGACTTCAGAGAGGCCAGAAAGGTGGTGCCGCATTTTTATGGGATAAGAGTCCAGGCTTCATTTTGTTAAATTTGTAAATCCAAATGAGAGTGTTGGATGGGGCCGAGTACCTACCTCTCCAGTTGCATAGCTCCACCGGGCACATTTATACTGTACCCTCAGAGGGACATTGTCTCTCCTGCCTAGCCCTTAGGGGGCCATCTGCAGACCCTGCAGCAGCCTCCTCTACCTGTGGGGTTGGGTCCAAGGGGACTTCCACTTCAGAGAACATAGTCAACATGCTCATAAAGGACAGATGCTCACTCCACCTTCAGTGAAAAGGAGCATGGGAAGATGCACAAGGACCAGGACCTCCCATGGTCTAGAGGGCTGAGGAGCCTTCAGCAGCAAAGGCTGTGCCAGGGAGTAGCACCCTTGTCTTTTCTGGCCTGCGTGGCTCCACTCACCTTCTCGGCAGGCCCCACATCCCACGTCTGCTCCAGCTTCCTCTTGGCCTCAGCTGGCTTTTTTCACCCTCCACCCATTTTTCACAGACTGCTCACCACTCTGGCTCTTGCAGGACCTAGCGTGTCCCTCCCACTTCTCACTCTACTATGACTTCAAGCAGCTGCTTTGGTGTTGAGGCTGCTTTTGCTCACAAGTTGTATTTGAATTACAGAGAAAGAAGGAATTTCATTGGCTCAGCCTGACTTTTCCCTTAAACGCTGGACAGCAGGGCAGAGGCCAGGCACTGGACTTGCTTTCCTGGTCAACCTTCCATGTCTCTTGGCACAGCCCATTTCTTCGGGTGAGAGTGGGCAATTTCCCACCAAAGGGGCCGTTGGTGTGCCAGGCACTGTGATCAACATGTGTTTTGTGTAGTTTATGTGGACACAAGGACCACTTTCCTTAAGAAATAGCATTTACATGGCAGGTGCAGAGAGCTAAATGGATTCCTTGGTCAGCCATCCAACATGGATCTCAAACCAAAAAGAAAAGAAAGGACAGCCTCTCATCAGTGGGAGTTTCTTTTAAAATATGAGGAGAGAAGTTGGACAACTCAAGGAAAGACTCTAATGGTCTTTCCTATAGGATATAACATAAAGAGAAATGGCCAGGTTTTTAACATTGATACATCCCTTTCCAGGACTGAACATTTATTTTCATAATGTATATGAAGTGGTTCTTACTTTGGTAAGTGATTTTGAAGGGCTGTCTTGGGGGAACAGAGAAAGAAAATCTCCCTTGACCCTACGTTAACTTGGTGCATCTCTCCACCAGTTACAAGTTGCGGCTCCAGAAGTTTCAGACAGAGTTTGCCTAATTGGGGATACTGCATATGAAAATGAATTGCACAGCTGGGACCCTGGAAACTGCCTGGACTAATTAGCAGGAAGTAGCTTTGAACTCTTTGCTCCGTTAGGCTTCTTGGTAGTTACTAAATGATTGGATCAAGTCCAAAGCAGCTAGAAGGACCCAAGAGCTTAAGGACATATTTCCCAGGCGTGTATGCCGTGAAGGGCCGGAGGACGGAGGCTACTGCTATTCCAGGAACAGAGGACTTTGATATATATAATTTTATATATATATAAAATGCATTTATCAGTGGGGAGCAGGGAAGTAGGTGGGGTAGAAAACACCTCTTAGCTCAGTGAAGACCTCATGGATTGATTAGACAGTCTTGGTTTCAGCTGAAACCAGTGAAAAAGGGTTTGAGAAAAAGAGTATGTATGATTTGAAAACATAAAGTCTTTTGTTTTCAGCTCTTCCTCTTTTCTGTCTCCTGACTCTCTTTTTATTCTGGGCCTGGACTCTAGTCTTCATTATGCCACTTATTGGCTTCCACTCACTTCTATTGTCTTAATCTTTTGCCATCTGTAAAATGGGCCCATTCATATTTAGATTTTCTATTCTTTTATGAGTGTTGTGTTTTTCAAATGACACTGTGAACTTTCTTTAGTAGTATTTACCTATCCTGCTTACCATCCACTCATTATTCCTGATGGGTAAGAACATTTATTTTGTCATTTTGTTAATTGTTCTAAAAAAGCTATTAATGACTCATGCCAGTTTGTGACATTTGATCGCCAAGCTAGATGGAGCAGAGACTGTCATTTGCTGTCCATGTCCCCTTGGTCCTTATTCCGAGCAATTCCATACCATTTCCAACTCTCATCACCTTCATTCCTTCACCTGCGGGGAAATGCCCATGACCCCAGGTTGGAACAGAAATTGGAATGTGAACTCAAAAGGGGAGAGAACAGGACCCATAAACTCTGTGCTTTGTGCCTCCAGTTACAGATGCAATTCCTAAATGTTTACTGAGCTCCTTCTGTCTTGTACTTCTTGCTGTTGCAAGGTTTAAAACTATCCAGAGTGGCTTGAGGGGATTCTAATGAAAACCCAAGGATGGAGTGGTAGAAGGAAGGGCCTCTTTGAGCTCCGAACAAGAGCATGGTTCTCTAGACCAGAGACTCACTCCAGAGACCCCAGCAGTGAAGCCTGGCTCAGTGTTCACCCCCTTAATCTGTCTCTTCCTGCTCCAATGTCAGCCTGAGTCCAAAGAGCTAAGCATTAGAAATGACATAAATTCTCTCTGAGACTCAGTGAGTCCCAAGCAAATCAATACAAATAAAACAACACCAAGACATGTTGTTGTCAAATGGCTAAAAACCAAGATAAAAGAAGTTCTTAAAATCAGCCAGGGGGAGGGGGAAAGACACATCAAAAACAGGGGAGCATCAATAATAATGATGGCTAATTTCTCACCAGAAGCACTGTGAGGCAGAAGACAGTGGAATGACAACTTTCAATTACTGAAAGAAAAAAATAGCTTCCAAACTATAATTCTATGTCAAGAAAACCATCTGCTTCAAGAAAGTGTAAGAAAGACATTGTTTTTGGATAAATAAAAGCTGAGGGAATTCGCCATCAGCAAATATTCATTACAAGAAATGTCAAATGTTTTTTGTATTGGAGGCCTTAGAGCAATAGGGCAAGAAAAAAATAAAAAATAAATAATGTAAAGATTGGCATAAGAGAAACAAAACTGTTCTGATAACCTGATTACATGCATGCTTGCAAATTCCAAAGGAAACTACAATAATTCTGAGACCTGATAGATGAATTAAGAAAGGTCCCAGAATACAAAATCCATACGTAAAAAATCAGGCATATTTCTCTATATCTGTAAGACACATTATAAAGCTACAGAATGAACATTGTGTTAGAAAACAATATGAAGGCCACAAATAGACAAGATATAAACTCCAGAAATATACTGTCAAATGGTCTTTGATGATGGTACCAGAGCATTTCAATGTACAACAGAGAGCGTTTTCAGTAGCGATGCTGGAAAACATGGATATCTGTATGAAAAAAAAGTCTCAAACCACACCTCACACCATGCACAGAACTTAAAGATATACCGCAGCCCTAAATGTGAAAGCTAGTACTCTAAATTTCCTAGAAGAAGATCCAGGAAAATATCTTTGTGTCTTTCATATGGGCAAAGTTTTCTTGAAATGCAAGAAGCAGTAACCATAAGAGAGTAAAATTAATCTACAAATTGGGCTTGATAAAAGATGAAAACTTTAGCTCATCACAAATCAAATTGGCAAATGAAAAGGAAAACCACAGATTGGAAGAAATAATTTATAATCATATACCTGGTAGTGAATTTGTATTCTTCAATGTATAAAGAACGTCTGTAGCTCAATAACAAAAAGACAAAAAACTTAAAAATGTGGGCAAAAGGCTTGTGCAGATAAGAGGACGTACATGATCTTCAATAAGCCAATGAAAAGATATTCATTAAGGTTAGATATTAGGGAAGTGCAAATTGAACCTGCTACAATTTATCATTCCACACCAACCAGAACAGGTAAAATAAGAAGGTTAAGATTTCCAAATTTGGGACAGAATGCAGAGCAATTGCGACTCTGGCACATTGCTAATGAGGCTAAAATGGCACATTTGGGAAGACTGCTTGGTGATTTCCTAGAACGTTAAATACACACTGACTTTGTAATCATCAATTTCTCCCCAAGATATTTACCCCAAAGAAGTGTAAACATATGTCTGTAAGAGAGATTTATGGAAGAGTATTGATTGCAGCTTTACTCATAAACAGAAGAAAACAAACTGGAAGCAACCCAAATGTCCATCAACAGAGGAATGGATAAACATAAAATACTCGTGCATGCAAACTGGATGACTGAAAAAGGGAGACTCAAAAGGACTATATTATATGTTTCCTTTTATATGAAGTTCGAAAACCAGGTAAAACTAATCTGCGGTGATACATATCAAGGAAACGATTTCTCCTGGACGTGGGCTGGGGGTGGGCTGCTGGGTGGCAGGGGAGTCGAGCGCAGAGAGGTATGACGGAGTTTCTAGGACAAGGCAATGCTCTATATCTTGTTTGTGGTTGTGCACACAGGAGTGCAGGCATTTGTCAAAGTGCATCAGATCGCACACTTTTAGATCCATGCATTTTCTTACCATAGTAATACCGTATATATAAGTGATAAAATGAAAAACAAGCAAGCAAAGGAAATGGAAGCAAGCCTGGACTAATCATTTAATGATGCCGGTATGAGTATATATTTAGAAAATTTCACTCTTTTTGCCCTTCTAAGGAGAGTTGCTCTGATTACGCCTAACTTTCAAGAATAATTTATACAAATTTACCAGCTAGAGAGACGTAGGTGGGGTTTGAACTGCCTGCTGGTGGGCAGAGCCATGCATAGTGCCTCTCCTCGGAAAGAAGCGAAAGGGAGCAGTTCCTCCTGGGCGGGGTCTTACAGGACAGTTGCTCGCTGAGGTTTTGCCCCTCCTGTTGCTTTTCCACATTCAGCCACACAAAGAGGCTCCTGGGCTGGTGGGGGAGGCAGGAAAGGTCAAAGTTGAAATGCAGAATGCCTCATTACCCTTTTTCTTTTCAGTAGCCTTGGCAGAAAAGCTGAGCCCCTTAGTTAAGTGGAGGCGGGGCAAGGGAGTGCAGTGGCTCTCAGCGTGGGGGTGGATCACAAGGAAACAGCCTACAGTCTGTGCTGTCATAAGCAAAAATCCTTTGCTATTTCTTGGATTTGTCATCTAAGTGGAGGCAGAGAAATAAGTCTATTTCCCTAGCATCACTGAGCCTCCACCCCACGTGCTCTAGTTGGAGATGTGGCCACACTGAAAAGCTGTCCTTTATCCACTCCGCGGTCAAGGCTGCATCCTTACTGGATTTTAGGTGTGCTGTGTGTCGATAGCTCATTTCCCCCAGCCAGCTCCTCTCCAGTCCTCTCCGATGACATCAGCAGAGCTCTGGTTCAGCCACTGGTGGTGGTACAGGTTCCCGATGGCTTGGAGGGAACAGAGACTGGGATCTGAGTTTCACCACTGGCTCCCAGGTCATTTTTTCAAACACGTCCTTGACTGTGGAAATGATGGGTCATCTCTGTGGTGAATGGGCATGAGAAAGAGCAAGACTTTGGGAAGAAATGGATTCAAACCCTGGCTCTGCTGTTAAGCTGGGCAAGTTATTTTACCACATGTTCAACTGTGCCCATAATTGTTCCATCAGTGTATCAATGCTTGCTACCACAGGTATCCAGTGGGTATATCAATGCTTACTTCATAAGGTTGTGGTAAGAATTTAGTTATATTCTATTTACATAGACAGGAACATCAAAAGATGGTACCTGGCATTTTGGTGATGTTCTATCCACTTTAACTCTTACCATGCCTCCTGTTTTCTCCTCCCTGTTCAAAAAATCCAGTTACCAGCCTGGCTGGTGTAGCTCAGTGGATTGAGCGTGGGCCCTTTGGGGTCGCTGGTTCGATTCCCAGTCAGGGCACATGTCTGGGTTGCAGGCCAGGTCCCCAGTGGGGGCCACGTGAGAGGCAACCACACATTGATGTTTCTCTCCCTTTCCTTCTCCCTCCCTTCTGTTTTGTCTAAAAATAAATAAATAAAATCTTAAAAAATCCAGGAGCCGTATGCTAAGTAACTGAGGGAATTTCCTTGACTTCAACAATGCCTTCCCATCCCTCTGACACTCAAGCTCCTGTACCCACTCACTTGTACATTTCAGTCCTTTATGAACTCAAGCTACACGGTGCCGGCAGGCTCGGGTACAGAAGCCAGCCACACGAAAGCATTCTTCATGTGGAGAGTGCTTGGGGGCATTCATTCTCATTATTGCAACTCCCATTAATGTGTAAATTAATTATACATTCTATGTTGCTTTCAGAGGGTCAGGTAGAAATTGAGTGATCATGTAATTATATGGACTAAATCGGGGCATCTGTGAGAGGAAAAGGACATCGTGATTAATCTGAGGCAACAGACAGTCACTCTCTGGGGTTGACCTGAGCGCACTGGACCCGGAATCACCCCAAACCGGGGGCTGACATCCATGGAGGGCAAGCTTCACTTCTCCTCACCAGGCATTGAAATTGAGGTCGGAAAGATGCATATCTTTCTTGAGATCATCTGATTAGTAAGTGGCACAGTCAGAATTTAAATGCAGATATCATGAAACTGAAAACTGTGATTTCTCAGAAGAATAAATTTCATTCTAAAGGGGTCATGGGAATGTCTGCATTCCCTGTTTTGTTGGAACGCTGCTGTATTAAATGTGGCATTGGCTGGAATTCAGACACTGTTTCGTACAGAGCTTCTTGGCTAAGGCTTCATTGTAATTAGACTTAAGAAGCGTTATAACTATCTTTGCCCACTGGGTACTATTAAGTGCTCTACAGCATTATGGAAATGCAAATTTTCCAGCTAGAAGTAATCTTTGCTACTGAGTTGAAGTATAATCTCTCAGCCTGATATGGAAGGTCCATCATTATTAGACCAGAGCGCCTTCGCTTTCCTCCACGCTCTCAAAGAGAACGGGGTGTCCGCTGCTTCCCTCCAGGGGAACAGTGTGGTGGGGGACATTTCTGGCCTCTCTCTTCTCACTCTCTCCCTCACAGCACCTCAGAGGAGTTACTACACCTGGAGAGAGAGGGGGGGCCTGCCTTCCAGAAGCAGGCGTGAGTCCCTGAGCTGACTGCCCATCCTGCCAGGCCCACGTGCCGACAGACCTGACGCAGATCCAGCCTCAGGAGTCCCACAGGGTCAGCGGGAAGAAAGCTCCGCATTGGCCTCTCTTGCAGCATGCACCAGAGACCTCCGAATGGGGAGTTGAAGACAACCTGCAAAAATGTATAGAATCGATACCTATGTGCCTTTTGGCTAACTACCAAGCCCTTTAGCTTTGTAGAAAGAAGAGTGGAGGGATTGGTACTCTGAAGCTCAGAGAGCCCCTTTAGTGTATTTTGTCCTCAAGACCATAACGTAATATGTCATTCTTAAGCACAGTATGGATTTGGTGTTGCCAAAACTTTGCCCTGTCCTGACATGACTGCAGATGCACTAAGGACAGGGTATTAGCCTCCTAGGGTTAGACAATGACTACAAACGGGTATCTTAAAGCAATAGAGATGTATTCTATCCAGTTCTGGAGACTGGAAGTCTGAGATCAGGGTGGCAGCAGGGCCGTGCTCCCTCTGGAGGCTCTGGAAGAGGATCCTTCCCTGCCTCCTGCTGGTTTCTGGTGGTTGCTGATACTTCTCTAATACCTAAGACCAATTTTGCACTAGGAAACTATGTGATAACTGGCTTAAAATATTCTGACTAGTGAGGGGACAGAAGCACACATAATTTTTTAAAAACAATCCCATTCTATCATTTCTTACAGTTACACAGGCTTTTGCATCACTAGCTCTTGGTTTGATCTGAGCAGAAATCAAGTCTCAAGTTCATCGTTAAAAATAACATAATTTAACTGCATCTCAGAATCACACTACAGAGACTTGTTCATCTGATCCAGGTGGAATAGTACGAGCCAGTACAGCTCTCCTAGAACAACTAGAAATTTAACAAGAAATTTTAGTTGGTGAATGAATTGGTGATGAGAGAAGGTGCAAGGATGAATTACTGGATAAGGGATCACGGGATTGAATGAGCTAATAGATCAAAGTGGAAGGCAGGGAGTTGGATGATGTCCTACCCAAGCTATCAGGGGGTATTGGGAATGACAAGATTAGGACATGGCCATGGGAGTGGTGACCAGCAGAGAGCGGATGGCAGAAGATCCCCAGGTGAAAGAAGAGAGAGAACTAGGTGTCGGAGAAATTCCCCTACGAATATTGAAGTGACAGGTGTATGGGTGGAAAGGTGTAAAGGAATAGTGATGTGTAGGGTTGAAAAGAACATAAAAGTACTTAGTAAATGCTCAACTGCAAGGAAAGGTTGGCGAGAGGCAAGAGGCTGGAGGACAGAGTTTTATTCCATCTCATTGTTTTAGTCTCATCTGTGTAGCAGCATCGTGTGGCAGGAGGACCGGATGTGGAGTCAGAGGCCGGGTCTCTTGTGTAATAGTCTCCCATTCTCTGAGCCTCAGTCTTGTCATCTGTTAAATTAGTCTGCTGGACTAAATGGATTATGCAATCACGTCTCGTTCTAATATTCCATGAGTCTGCAGTGGCCCAGGCGGCGTCACCACAGACTGACTGATACTTTTCCTGTCAGACACGTAGCAGGGACGGGCCTGAAACCCCAGCACACTCACCAAACTATCAGACGGGGTAGACCAGTACTCCTGATTGGCATGGGGCCATCTTCAAAGCCAGGCTGTCTCGAAGGGAGCTTTTGAAATATTGACAGCCAAGTTGGACCCGGGCCCAGAATTGAAAAGAGATCAAAAGCATAGCCTTAAATAAAACCAGCTGGAAACACAGCTATTAAATAAGGAGGAAAAAAACCCCTCCAGATTCTCTAGACCAGGGCCTTTATTTTCATATATAAAACACAAACGTTGGAGAGGGAGAATCAGATTCTTCGCTGAGCATTTCTAGCAGAGGGTGAGTGAACGTTCTGATCTGAGTAGTGAGAACCGGCTGTTCAAACGTGTTTAGTCTCATTAACCGTGAGTAAGAAGAGACACCTTCTCGCTCATGCTTGACAGGATGGCGGCCGACGTTGTTTGCTGAAAGAACTTGGGGGCGAAAGTGATAAAGCTGCCCCCACTTTATCTCATTTAATGGTCATAAGAGACCTTCAAAGATGAGGAGCTAAGGCACAGAGGGGTTGAACATGTTTCTAGGTATCTGAGGCTCAGAAGGTTGAATTCACTCGGACCCATACATGGCCACACTCTAGGTCTGGCAGGGAGACTGGGATGTGCACTTTGGAGGCATGGCAGCAGAGGGGCTGGAGGAGGGAGGAGAGACTCTGAGGACAAGGCAATGGGTGTCAGCAGTAGTGACGTTGGGCTAGAATTGTCCTGGTTTTGGGGAGCAGTCGTCTGCATTGTGGGATGTTTAGCAGCATCCCTGGCTTGGTCAGTACGCTCTCTCTCCCAGGAGTGACAACTGAAAATGTCTTCAGACATTGTCAAATGTTCCCTGGAGGCGGGGTGGGGGTGCGGTGTCAACATCTCCTCCAGCTGGAAACCACTGAGCTGGGGAATGAAGCAGCTCTGCAATGGGACGTGGGGACTCGGTGGCATTAAGAAGGCAGCCACTTGATTGCAAGGGAAGTTTTTGTGGTAAGGATCTGCTGCCTCGATGTGTAGGTTTACTCTCGTGTATCTGTCTGTCTGTCTGGCCAAGTCGTGCAGGACATGCAGCCCTGGTCAGGTTGTTCTGCCCCTCTAATTCACCACTATTTCATGTTGAAAATAGGGTAGTCATCTGTAACTTTCACAGTTGTTGAGAGGTTTAAAAATCGGACAGTATTTCTATAAACACAGCAGCATCTAATATTCTCTCAGTGAACTATGTATGACTATGTGTGACTATGTATGTTTGCTTGTTTATTTAATTATAGACATTATTTGAGTACAGCAATAATGTCAAGTCATTTCTATAGTTCTTTCTCCTCACCTAGAGTCTTATACATCTAGATATGTAATAGAAGTTAAAATTTTTTTAAAGAACTTTTTTCTACTAGCCTTAACATAGCTATTTTCCTAATTGAGCTTAATATTTTAAAAAAATCTTTCATTGATGTAAAAATGCTAATATTATAGCACTAAGATGCAGGTTTTCACATTTTTTTATTTTTTAGATTTTGCTTAATGCAACACTCTGTCATTAGCATGGGCCTTGCTTTATGAGAGCATAGAGTAACTGTGACAATGCATAAAATGAAGATAATTGTCCCTGCCATCCCTGGCTTCACTTCCCACGATTTTAGTTATACCATGGCCCAAATATATCAACTAGCAAATTCTATAAATAAACCATCCATAAGTTTTAAATTGTGCGTGTTTCTGAGGAGTGTGAAGGAATGTGGCCATGGCCGACTCTGGGCTTCCATGAACGTGAACCCCTCTGTCCAGTGGGTCCTCCCTGTGGGCACTCCCTGACCCGTGTGGTCCCTTAGCAGTCTCGGCTGTCAGCGTGAGAGAGCAAGCACATTCACGTAAATTCATCACACTATATTATTACAACTGTTCTATTTCAGCGGTAGTTATTGTTGTTAACCTCTTACCGTGCATCATTTAGAAATTATTTTCTAATATATTTTATTGATTATGCTGTTATAGTTGTCCCATTTTTCCCTTTTATTCCCCTCTGCCCCGCACCGCTGCCCCCATCACTCACCTCCCTCCCTCCTCCTTAGTTCATGTCCATGGGTCATACATGTAAGTTCTTTGGCTTCTACATTTCCTATGCTATTCTCAACCTCCCCCTGTCTATTTTGTACCCATTATTTATGCTTCTTATTCCCTGTACCTTTTTCCCCATTCTCCCCTCTCCCCCTCCGCACTGATAACCCTCCATGTGATCTCCATTTCTGTGATTCTGTTCCTGTTCTAGTTGTTTGCTTAGTTTATTTTTTTTTTTTTAGGTTTGGTTGGTGATAGTTGTGAGTCTGTTGTCATTTTACTGTTCATAGTTTTTTATCTTCTTCTTTTCCTTAGATAAGTGCCTTTAACATTTCATATGACAAGGGCTTGGTGATGATGAACTCCTTTAACTTGACCTTATCTGGGAAGCACTTTATCTGCCCTTCCATTCTAAATGAAACCTTTGCTGGATAGAGTAATCTTGGATGTAGGACCTTGCCTTTCATAACTTCAAATACTTCTTTCCAGCCCCTTCTTGCCTGCAAGGTTTCTTTTGAGAAATCAGCTGATAGTCTTATGGGAACTCCTTTGTAGGTAATTGTCTCCTTTTCTCTTGCTGCTTTTAGGATTCTCTCCTTATCTTTAATCTTAGGTAATGTAATTATGATGTGCCTTAGTGTGTGCTTCCTTGGGTCTAACTTCTTTGGGACTCTCTGAACTTTCTGGACTTCATGGAAGTCTATTTCTTTTGTCATATTAGGGCAATTATCCTTCATTATTTTTTTCAAATAAGTTTTCCATTTCTCTCTCTTCCTCTTCTCCTTCTGGCACCCCTATGATTTGGATGTTGGAATGTTCAAAGTTGTCCTGGAGGTTCCTAAGCCTGTCCTCATTTTTTTGAATCCTTGTTTCTTCATTCTGTTCTGGTTGAATATTTATTTCTTCCTTCTGGTCCAAGCTGTTGATTTGAGTTCTGGTTCCTTTCCCATCACTGTTGATTCCCTGTGCATTTTCCTTTAATTCACTTTTCATATCCTTCACTTTTTCCTCTATTTTGTGACCATACTCAAGCATTTTTGTGAGCATCCTGATTACCAGTGTTTTGAACTGTGCATCTGACAGGTTGGCTACCTCTTTGTCGCTTACTTGTATTTTTTCTGAAGCTTTGATTTGTTCTTTCATTTGGGCCATATATTTTTTTTTTGTCTTGGTGCACCTGGTACATAGTAAGGGGCAGAGCTTTAGGTATTTGCCAGGTTGGGGCAACCCACGTTGCTATGCTGTGGTGCTGTGTGTAGGGGAAGGTCTGAGAGGGAACAGTGCTGCTTGCTGGGCTCTCTGCCGACTGTCAGTCACTTCCTCCACTACCCAGAAGCAAATTGGGCCCTTCTGGTGCTGATTCCTGAGTGGGTGGGTTTGTGTACATTCTAGGACCCTGTGAGTCTCTCCAATGAACTCTCCTGTGAGGCTGGGAGTTTCTCCCACCGCCTCAACCACCACAGGTTTTTTTCAGTCAGAGGTTTTGAGGCTTTATTTCCCCATGCTGGAACCCTGGGTTGCATGGTCTGTCTCACTCCCCCGTTGTTCCTCCTGGTTTATCTGCACACAAATGTGGGACCACTCAGTCCTCCAGCCACTGCCAGGCCTGGTCTGTAAACCACCGTGTTGCCTACCTTGGTCCTCCAGCCACCACCTTTCTGTTAGTCCTCTCTGCCCAGGTTGCCCATCTCTGCCCCTCCTTTCAGTCTGGATGAATGTTTCTTCTTTATCTCTTTGGTTGTTGGACTTCCACACAGTTCTGTTTTCTGGTAGTTCTCATTGTTTTTTGTTTCTAAATTTGTTGTTGTCCTTTTGGTTGTGTGAGGAGGCACAGTGTATCTACCTACACCTCCACCTTGGCTGGAAGTCTCAATTAGAAATTAAACTTTATCATAGGTATGTATGAATAGGAAAAATCATAATATATACGGGGGTGTTCTCCATGGTTTCAGACATGCACTGGGGATCTTGGAACACAACTACCTGGGGTAATAAGGGACTACTGCATGCAGTGGGTTCTACAGTGGACAGAAAAAGAGACTTCCCAATCAATACCAGGGAGACACAAAGGCCAGAAGACTCTGAGGGTGATGGAGAGCTGATGTTCAATGTCACTGTAGGTAAGGTTAGGCAGAGCTTTCCAGGAGAAGCCCTGTAGCTGTCAGAGTCCAAGGAGAAAAGACAGCATATTGAAATGATAATTCAAGAGGACTTAACTCCCATGGACACTAACTAAGGTGGGCATGTGGTTCAGGGAGCCATAGAGGGTAGTTCCAAGACCCATGCTGATGGCAATGACCCTGTTTGTTACTTTCCAGACCCAGAGGGATGAGGAGAGGGAGAGCTTACTGGAATCTGGGAAGCCAGAGAGAGTTTGTGTTTGGAGCAAGTGGCAGAGACCTGGGAGGGGACATGAAGAGGCTGAAGTGACCTTGCTGGGAGGGATTCAATGGAAGAAATACCCTGACCTTTCTCTCTTCCTCCTCTTCAGTCTCCTGCTGGGGCTCTGGATGGTCTGAACTCAATCAGAGGTCAAAGGGCAGAGGAGACGTTTACCTAAGAGGTCAGCCTCCCAGAGGAAGAGCAGAAGTGGATCTGGAGGGGCCAATAGGAGGTGTGTACAGAGTCACCAAGTGAAAGACTGCACCTAGAAGAGGTGGTGGTCAGTATGGAATGAAGTGGGGTTGGGGTGATTTGGGTTAACATTTAGAGTTTGTCTTATGTGCAGCATTTAGGACTTGCTTTGCCAAAAGTAAGATATCAGGGGTGGACAGCAATCTTTTCTGTTCCACTTCAACTGAAGTCTCTTTTTTTAGTTTATAAAAAAAAGTGTACCTATAAAGGTAGAACTCCAAGAATTGCTTGGTTGGGGTTGTATTTCTAGACAGATTCTAAAAATTCTGAAATAACCCTTGGCCATGTGTTTGTTCACACATATTGAACATTTGCAGAAAAACTTAGCCCATTCATTTAAAAGTAACTGTAAGCAAGTTATTGACAGATGCATTTTGTATACTCTTCTTTTTTTATTGTTGACACTATTCACTATTACAGATGTCCCCCCTTTTGCTCCCTCTTGCCCCCCTCCACAGAGCCCCTCCCTGTCTCTGGTCTTCACCACTGTACTCTTCAGTTGAGTTATTGCTAAGCTTTTGTGGACTCAGATATACCAGTGGGACATTTTCCCCTCTTCTCTGCACACCTGTCCCTCTGCCATGGGTAGGAGTATCTCTAAATCTGCTCTGTGGCCCACGGTGGCCATTCCTCCATCCTGCGTCCATGGCAGACACCACTAATTAAGCATAGTGTGCTCATACTACTCTTAAACCCAGGGTTTGGCCTGTGAAATGAAAGTAATTTGTAATTTCTGCCTTAAATTGTGCTCAACACATGGTAGTGTTCGTTTGGCCTGCTGTCTCCACCTGGGGGTATGTGTGCTGACTGTCCATATTTGAGAAGGTAAATAATTTTTAAAAACTCATTTATGTCTCCTCTGCCCTTTGACCTCTGATTGAGTTCAGACCACCCAGAGTCCCAGCAGGAGACTGAAGAGAAGGAGGAGAGAAAGGTCCGGGTATTTCTTCTATTGAATCCCTCCCAGTGAGGTCACTTCAGCATCGCCATGCTCGCTCCCAGGTCTCTGCCACTTGCTCTAAACACAAACTCTCTCTGGCCTCCCAGATTCCAGTAAGCTCTCCCTCTCTTCGCCCCTTTGGGCCTGGAACAGCCAATGAATAGCTCCTATGTGTCAGGTTCTGTGCCTGGTGTGGGGTATGCACACTTGAGTAAGCTGTGGTCACTGTGAAAACATTCACAGCCCAGTGAGAGACACGCAAGCCAATATCATCCACGAGTTTAAAGCTGCTTTAATGGAGGTTTGTACCGGAGACAAGACTCAGTTTCATCTGCGAACCAGAAGCCAAAAATGCTATTTATACGTCCAAGGATACTGATAACACCATCTCTGAATGGGCCCTGTGTCCATATGGGGATGACCTTACTCTGCTGGAGAGCTTTATCCTTTGACTTTGGAAAATCGAGTATGACTTAATAATCTGTGAAGAAGCCGAAAGATATTCTACTTGGCCCCAAGGGATGACTTTTCTCTTATTCTGAAGTCATAGTGCAGACAATCTGGAAAGACTCAAAAGATGATTTTTTCTTTTTATTTATTTACACAGTCATCATCATCATTATTATTGCCACACTTAATATTTATTGAATGTCAAGCAACCTTGGACAAAGAATAGAGCAGAATAAAGGGGTAAGTTAGAGGTTGGCCATACAAAGTGAGTCTCCAATGGAAACTGGGAAATTCTTTTGTGGTGAGTAGACTCATGCGTAAGAATTGGATTCACGACAAGAATAGACCCTATGAATGCATGCAGCTTCTACTGTAGACGATATTGCTCTGCCTGGATTCCTTTTCAGAGATGTTTTTCATTTCTTCGTAAAGTACTAGTGTCTTTTAAGCCAATCTCTGTCTCACAAAATGGTTATTATACACTTTCACTTTGTCCAGGAAAACAGGCTAGTTTTATACAAGATAAAGCAAATATCTATTTCTCGGAGGAAAAGATAACAATATCATAATCAGACATGGAGTGCGGAGAATAAAACAGAGTGCTTTAGTTACTTAAGTTTTAAGTTTCTAAAAAGTTAATAGAAAAAATATAAAAGAAAAGCCAAAACAAAGGAAGCCCAGTCATCTCTCACCAAACTGGTAAATGAGAGCTGGTGTGTCTCCCCTGCAGGAAGGAGTTTTATCTCAGGGATGGAGGCAAAATAGAATGAAATAGAGAAAACTGTGGGAGAATTTCTGGGAGATTAACAATAAAAGTCAGGTTCATTCACCTTCACAATTTGCAAAATGGCTGCGTGTCCTTCTCACCAAAGACTGAATGGGGTTGCAGGATGTGTCGAAGACTTCTCTTGGTTGCCCAGCAGTATCTGTTTTCCTGTTTTCTTCCTTCGAAACACCTTGATTTCCACTTGAGGACCCATGTGGTTTTGGAGAAGCTGACACCCCACCTGTCTCCAGGAGTCAGGAATACACATTTGGTGACATTTGATTCAGGAATGGCAATGTGACCTAACCTAAATGTAGTGAGGGTTAGTGTTGGGACGCTTTTTTTTTTTTTTAAGATTTTATTTATTTATTTTTAGAGAGAGAGGAAGGGAGGAAGGAAGAGAGGGAGAGAAACAATGTGTGGTTGCCTCTTGTGTACCCCCTAGTGGGGATCTGGCCCACAACCCAGGCATGTGGCCTGACTGGGAATCAAACCGGCGACCCTTGGGTTTGCAGGCTGGCGCTCAATCCATTGAGCCACACCAGCCAGGGCTTGTGTTGGAACTCTTGCTTAGGCTGCTGGGACACAGGGGTCCCACCTACCCCTGAAGGCTGTAGGTTGTAGTTATGAGTCCTGCAATGACCATTGCCCATTTTGGTGGGAAGCCAGTCTGAGACGAAACTCCTGTGGAAGGCAGAGTTCAGAGTTTCTAAGAGAAATGAAGCTGAGATCTTGATGATATCATAAACCTTAGAACCAAACTGCGCCTGAAATCCACCCAGCTTTTAGTGTTGTAATTACCATAACTTAAAGTTATTTTTATTTTTTATTTAATGCAGATGCAGTCTTTATTAGTGATAACTAAAGTGATCTTAGCTAATACCTGTTTAGCAATGGCGACTGTGCTTATGCGAACTCCTCAATGTGCTCAGCTCCATGCTATTTAACGGAAGTTACTGGGAATTACAGGTTTCCCCAATCCATTCTCCCCTTTACCCCTCAAAGGATTGAAACATTCCTACCCACCCTTTATGGCTCAATGAAACTTCCCCCTCCTGAGTGAAGCTAGCCCGGTCTTGCTCTTCACCTTAATGAAACAAATCATTTCCTCTTTGCTGTCACATCAGAGTCATTATAATTCACATGACGCTCTCACCACATTGTCTTCTGGTTGGTTGTTCATGCGATTACCTTCTCCACAAGGTTAGAAGTTTCTGAATCCAGCGGGCCTGGAATAGACGTTGCCCACAGTGTGTGCCCAAAGTACATACATATGCACATATATGTATATATAGTCGATCCATTTCTCCATCCTTTGTCGACTGCCAGTCAGTGTACCAGCAAGTTGGGATTCAAAGATGAATGCCCTGATCTTGGCTTCTAAAGAGCATACAGTGTAAGGATATAAATATTTTTATTGTACACATCCAGCAGTTTATATATTATTTGTTTCTGCATATAATAGTAATTAAACACAACTGTAATAAATAACTTTATTTATAAATTATATAGATACACTACCCTGCTAATCTACTATTCACATTACAGAAGTTAAGAAAACATTGGATGAGCTAAAACTAAGCATAAATCAAAGGCCTACTAATTTACCGCTGCATCTTAATGAGTGGCCTCGCATGGGCCCTGGGTGCCCCCTCTGCAGCCCACTCTGAAGACCACTGGTGCACTGGCTCGGAGATCAATGGAATCAGATGGATGGGAGGTCCACCTAGGCTTGTCTGGTGTGGAAAATGAGCCCCCAGAGCTTTGAGTTCGAGGCTCTTAAAGGCGGTGGGAGGATCAGGCCCTGAGCTGTTCAGAGGGCTTCACTTCTCACCCTTCATGCTGAGGCTTCAAAGAAGGAAAGGGCTTGAGTCCCCTCCAGAAAACTGTCGTGTTTCCTCTCCTCTCAGTGCCACCCATAGAAAGCTGGCTTCCTGTGTGGACGAAAGGAGCGTGTCCTCTGGTGAGAATTGCTCCTGCTGTTTCCGGAGCACTCTGCTTCCAGGATCCCTGGCAATACAGACTGCAGAATGTGGCTGCAAGCCTCCACTGCCAAAACAAGGGTCTTTTCTGACTCAGCCAGTGACTCTGTGTCCATCCCCCGCATTCAACACAAAGGGCTCGACTTTACCCTTGGCGCCAAGAGATCTCTATTAGCTCCCTGACTCCCAATGTCTCCAGCCAGGCAGAACTAAGCGGGCTCCATATCTCGTTTGCCACATGCCCATTGGATTGTTTCCAAAGGGCAGAACAAATGAACTGGAATGCACTATTTCATGTATTCTTTCCCATGCTAACAGTCCCACGAAGTATGTGTTATCCCATTTTATAAATAAGATGACTGAGATCATGTGAATTTAATGGCCTCCCCCAAAGTCAATTAATATGCTGAAGAAGCAGGATTCAAACCAGAGTTCCCTGGCTTTGGTTACTTTCCTTGTTACACTGCCCTGCTCTGTCTCAGTAACGATGGTGGAATTAATTGTTATTACAGTGATAGATTCTGTTTAATATAAAAGCAGATAGCACGTTGGTGGAAATCATACAGCTTCAGAGTTTGAGGGATGGTAGGAATAGTGTGTTCTTCTTGCTTGTTATCTGGACGTTTATTTCACCAGCAAGGCGAGCTGACTTGCCTGGCGGTGGAAGTGAGTTTCTAAACAGAGTCTTTCCTTCATGTCGGAGTCCCCGTTTTACCACCTTGTGTAGCTTGTCTGGCTCCTCAGGAAGAAGAGTGGGCGGGGCTTTACAATCGTAATACATGTTAACATCATATAGCAGCTCAGAATCTAACCAGTGCTTTCATAGACATTACTTATTTATTTGTTTTTTGACTCCCATTACCACCCTGCAGGCAGCTATTATTTTATTCTTGCCCCTGGTTTGCAAATGAGAAAAGAGACATGTTCAGTAGAGGGCCAGGGAGCCAGGCCTCTAAAACCACTGGATTCTATGCCCCACCCCCCGACCCCTCGAGGACACCTTATAGCTCTCTGTCTATGTAGGAGTTTATAATTCCACACATTATTTCAGTTTCATAAGCTGTTATTATCAATTCGTGCTGGAGGAAGACCGGCACACAGACGCACACTGACGCGCCCAGCTCTGGTCGAGGATTCCTGTGGAGTCTGCCTTTTCATTCTGTTAGGATAGCAAAAGGAACCCAAGTCAGCTGTTGATGAGAGACTTTAGTTAATTTCCACATTCAAACAGCCACTTATCCTTAATAGAAAAAGTGAAAACACAATAGAAATGATAAAACGTATTATCAAAGTTTAACAGAGATGAAGACACGCGATAATGAGAAGAGCCTTAGCCTAACCTGTCAGGATGACCTTGGGCGCCCCTCTCAGACTGATGTTGATGCATCTGCAGACACATTTTGGAAGCTAAGCATGTTTTATACATTATACCCTTACATGCTCACCAAATGTGATGAAGGAGGGTGATGTTATAATGATCGCTGTTCTAATTTTACAGAAAGAACTGTTAAGTGGGCCTGGCATCCGCAGGATCTGCCTGACCGAAGAATCTTGACCAGCTCGCTCAGCAGGCACGATGCTTCTTGCGTCGTTTCTCCCCTCGGTGGTGGGTTAGCTCATCGTGGGGGGAAAAGGTGTCACCAGGCGCTCCACGCTGACATCTTCTCCAAGCGATTTCCCTGGTCATTCAAGATGCAAAGGGCAATACATTGAAATGTCCTTTGGGTTAATATCCTCGTCAAAGAACTGTTAGATTAATAACAATGCTGTTTTCTGTTATTTCTTTATCCAATCAAGATGGACGTGGAAAGAATTTTTACTGAATGCTAGGGCCAGGTAGAGCCTTAGATGTTTCATACAAAGCACTTACTTTGCTCTGTAATTGTGATGTACACTGACAGTGTCCTAGTGCAACTCAAGAGAAGCAAAGAAGAGGCAGAGAGAAGTCTAGGGTTTAAGTGAGGTCTATCTGAACCCCAAACCTGTGCATGTCTCTCTGCACAGCACGGCCAAGCCATCTTTGGTACAGAATCATCATCATTTCAGTTAATTTCAGCCAACATTGAACCCCCTTTATACGTGGGACCAGGGCACCTATGATTCCCCACTCCTGGACCAAGTCTCAGCCATTCCCAAATGTGCTGGGATTCTGTTCAGTCAAAGTGCAGACCCCTTTCAATAATTTAAATGTCTAGACTGACGCAATTATCAAAGCTCAAGCCTTACTCCAATTATAACTTTTCCCCTGCCTTGAATCAGGCTAACTTTAGACTTGGAAGCTGCTGGTGGTTCCTGGGCTGTGAGTGTCTTCTCTGTTCCCTCGCCCTGCTCTTCTGCTTCATCCTCCTCTCTCTAGTCTAGATTTCTGATCCTTTCATGGTCAAGTGGAGGAGGAGGAAAAAGGCCATCGTGGCAGGCAGAGGAGTGACCAGGTGCACATGGCATAGGTTTTTCCTGTTTATTGTTCAAGGGGTCCATTTTGAGGACAGACTTCAGAGGTCTTCCTGCTAGAAGTCTATCCATAGGTCCCTTAACACCTGTGATGCTGCACCTCTAGTTGGCCAATTCCAACTTCTCCGGCCCCCTGGGCTTTCCACGGTCCACCCCACAAATACATCAGGCTGGCTTCTAACTCTGGGTTCACTTCTGGTACCCTGGAAAATGTGGCTTTCCCCATGGGTGGGGCTCCATCTCCTTTGTGCCAGGATATCTGAGGTATGCAGTTCTGGCCATGACACGCCCAGCCTTGGCTTGGTCTCCCCAAAGCCAAGGTCATTGTTTCCCAAATCCCCTAACACACAAGCCACCTCTGTGTTCCTTCAAAGCTCCTCTCACTTGGTTTGAGATCAGGAGCGAGTGCCTCCCTTTTTCTCTGAGTTTTGGGAGGTGGCACACAGACCTCAGATAGTCCCTTAAAAGGAAACCTTTTTCACCTGCTCTTCTACTCAAATCCTTTTATTCCTTTGAGGTGGGTGACAATCTCAGTTGTACAATTTTGTAGCAAATAAGGCCTAGCTCCGTGGTTTGGATGTGGCTGATCGGCACCTATTGTTGCAGTCTTGGGGAACTCTGCCAACGAGGAGACAGAAGGGCTCCCACGTGCCAGCCTCCTCTGCTAACACTGGTTCAAGGCTACTTCATGCCAAACATTGAGTCAATCTCTGGTTATTTCATTTAATCCCCATAATGGCCTATTGGATGGCATTGTTTTCCTGATGAGGAAATTTCAACACGATAATTCAAGTTAATGTAGTTATCAGCAGTGGAGCTGGCCATTAATCCAGGCAGTCTGATGATTTCCAAATGGTTAATCACTGCATTGAACTTCTTCCCCTACAATACCAGCAGGGTTGGGAATCATGCCAGGCCAACTTATTATAAGAAAAACATGCTCAAATCTCACTAGTGCTGAGCATAGTGGTTGATTTAGACAGAATCAGAGGAGACGGGGAAAGAAGGGGAAAGGAAATAGGTCGATACGCTTAGAAACCACTGACTAGGGTGGGGGTTAGCAAATGGGCATAGATTTGAAATCCTAGAGGTTTGGGCTTGACTCTGACCTTTTTCTTGCTAGAATGACCTTGGGAAAATTATTTTACCAACCTTACTCTTGCTTTCAGTTCTATAAAATAAGGATAATATATATCTCAGGACTGATCTGAGAAATAAATGAGATGTTGTAAGTGCTCATCAATTAGTGTGAAATGTTAGATAATCGAGGGCTATGATGATGATGATGATGATGATGATGGTGATGATTATAGCTAATGACAATAACTAAGATTTATCAAGCAGTTATTATATGCCAGGTGGTGGTCTAGACTCGAAGCACTTTACATGCATTTACTTGTTCAATCTTGACAACAGATAATGAGACAGTACTACTCCTGCTTCCTGTTACAAGAAAGTAAACTCAGGCATGGGTGAGCAATTTGCCTAACACAGTTAGTGAGCAGCAAGCTGGGAAATGAGCACAGGCAACCTATGAATGGAGCTTAGGTGTAATCAGCACTGCTCCAGAAATGTCCAGAAATCTTAGGGAGGTGCTTGATTCTTCTCAGTCACAACGTATGGTAACGTCATCATCATAGTTAGTTTTACACAATTCTTTAAGCAACAGGAAGTCCATTAAAGTACAGTGTTTTTAAAATATAGGAATATTATCAGAGCATATTTGAGGAATGAATATTTGTTAAATAAGCCAATAATTAAGAGAAGGCCAAACCTTAATTGCCCATTATCTGATTTGTTGTATGAGCTATTTGAAAATTATATGGTGAACCCAAGAATTAATCCAACATTTTTACTTTTGATATGAAAGAGAAAAATAACAGAAGTATTCTGTGATTTTTGCAGGGATTCGAAGTTTCTTCTTGATCATGACACATGGAGTCTGCTTATCAAGGGAATGCCTTGCTTTATGGTACATGCAGCATAAATGCTTTAGGAAGCAGAAATAGATTTCACTTTATTTCCCCTTGCCCCAGCAGAACATAATCTGCGTGTAGTGATAAAATCAGCAACAGTGAGTTGTTTGTGGAAAGCCTCCTACATGAATCAAAAACTTTCAGTACGCATTTGCTTGTAATTTCTGGTGCCCTCTGACCAGATGGGTTAGCCATCTGCAATTCCATTTGTGTGTGTGCACATGTGTGTTATAACAATAAACTGAATAACCACAACATCAAACAGACTTTTCTTTAAAGTCTGATAATCGCTAGCATTTCAATTGATTGATGTGTGTTCTGGTATTTGGAAAATGCATTATATTTTTAGGGTTAAATGATCTGTTTTATTTTTTAATTCAATCATACCCTTCCTTCTTTTTTTCCTTCCCTCCATTTTGTCTTTTTTCCATCCTTCTAGCTTGTTTCAAGTAGGTGTCTTTGGTCTCAAGCAACACATAGCAACTCAGATTAAGTACATAAAAAGAAAGGTAATGTTGGTTGAATTCAGAATGGCTCTCTGAATGTCAAGAGAAGCTGATCCTCAGCTCTTTCCAACAGTTCATTTTTCCATTCACTGCCTGACACCCAATCCCAAAGTCGTTTCTGAATACCGATATCAAGTCATCATGTTTTATACTTTCAACTTATAGAATACTATATATCAATTATACCTCAATAAAACTGGGGGCCAGGGCGAGTTAGCCGTGTTATGTAAGGAACCACTCCAAACCTCAGTGGCTTACAACAATAGGCATTTGTTAGATCCCATTGGCAGTTTGTCTGGGGAGGTCCTCTGGTCTGGGCCAGGCTCAGCTTGTGGTGGGGACAGAGTTATTTTATTGTCCAAGGATCTGAGGCCTGCGACTCATCAGCTGGGGGCTTTCTGCATCTTGGCTGCTTCCTTTTGTACTTCTAAGGTCTTGCCCTGGAGAAAAAGGCAGGCCCTGCCCCACATGGTCTTTCATTCATGGGGAGGGAGGGGGACGAGGGTGCTCCTGGCTCTTGTTCAATGAAGGTGGAAGGGTCCCGGAAAACGAGCAGGAGAATGGGCAGCCTCTCGGAGCCTAGGCTCAGACCTGGCATGACACCACCTCTGCCCCATCTGTGGGTCAGAGTGAGTACCTAGACCGGCCCAGATTCAAGGTGGGGAGGGGAGAAATAGATGTTACTTATGGCATGATCACAGTGCGGAGGGACATAATTGTGGTTGTTTTTGGAAACAATCTACAGAGACAGAAACCACAGCCCCAAGCAGGATAAATGGACCCATTATTTATAGCATTGCACAGGGGTGAATCACCTCCACTCATTTCCATCTTTCTGTTATTCCACCCAAGACTCAACACTCACCATCTCTGGAATGGCGCCTTGATTGGCCTCCTGATTAAACTTGTGTAAATTGGGAAAGAAGAGCTCTCAAGAAAAAATTGAAGTCCCATTGCAACAAGAATGAGAAAGCGATGATGAGCAGATAAAAAATAATGTTTTTCACCTAGTTCTCAAGGCCCTGAGTCTTCCAGGATCTAGAAGTGTACACCACAGGTCTGTTCTTGTTTAGTTCTTACACCAGTTCTGTGGGGCCTCCACCTGGAGGACTCTTTGTCGATGGTAACGGGGCAAAGACTTGATGAATAACAAGTGTTTACTATGGAGAGAGCAAGTGTTTTCAATAGTGGTGTTAGTGAGGGACACTTCTGACTTCTCACATTTTTATCCTGTAAAAGAAGTTTAAGTAGTGTAACTCTGGGCCTTTCTCTGCCCCTTCAGCTATGAGTTTGTGAAATGACCTACCTGGCTGAGATATTTGGAAGGAATAACTGGGGATGTGCCACTCAGCTAAGCTGCATTTGTCTCAGGAGTTACGGGCAGGGAGACCTGCCCAAGTGCAACACTGCCCGAGTTTACATGGGCAGGTCTCCTTAGATCCAGAGTTTACTTTTATCAAGTTGCTTGACTAATCTAGGGAAGGGTGTGTCTAGGTCAGGTGGGTCTAGGTCTAGGTCTAGGTCAGGTGGCTAATCTAGTGAAGGATGTATGGTAGGTCAGGTAGACCCTGACCTCCATCTGTAATGTACATATCATGTTTGGCTTCCATATTTCTTCTTTGCCTTATTTCTATACTTGTTCGTAATCCAGGCAAAAAAGGGGGGATTGCATTTTTGTGGACCCCCTTGGCAACCCCAAGAGAGGAATGCAATATGAGCAAAAAGATCAGCAGCCTAAAGCAATTTGGAGTGTTTTGGAAACTTTATGGTTCATATACCTGGACTAGAGCTGCAGGGTAGGACCTAAAGAAAGATGTGAGAGCCCTGGCTGGTGTAGCTCAGTGGACTGGGCGCAGGCTGGGAACCAAAGGGTCCTGGTTCGATTCCCAGTCAGGGCACATGTCTGGGTTGCAGGCCAGGTCTTCAGTGGGGGCCATGTGAGAGGCAACCATGCATTGCTGTTTCTCTCCCTCTCTTTCTCCCTTTCTTCTCCTCTAAAAATAAATAAAAATCTTAAAAAAAAAAGAAAGATGTGAAAATCATACAATGAAAAGACTTGTATGCCATGCAGAATAGTGTGAGCTTTATATAGAGGCCATTGTGGGAGAGCCTGTAAGTGGTTGATGTTGTCTGATTCTTGGGATGGACATGAAAATGTCACTGTTTTGGAAAACCCACTCAAGCCCCATTGTTGAGAATGTCCCATCGGAGCCTCAAAAGCAGTGGATGGAGCCATCATATGCACCACCTTATGGAGTCCTGTGTTCCACAAGACAAAAGCAAATGAAACAAAACAATCAAGGAAAAAAAAAAGAGAAAAGAGTGAAAGAGAGGCAGGGATAGAGAGTTTTCCAGTAGGACAGGTGATTGCACTGTCCATTCCTACCAGTGAATGTTGGACTTAGTCTGGCTGCTGAGTAGTGGGGACCCAAAATAAGGGTGTGCTCCCAGCACCAGATTCAATCTGACTGTTTTCATCTCTGGATCTAAAAGAGCTCTGAGATGATCCAAAGCATTTCTCCCACAGGGTCAATGATTTGCCCCAAGTCTCAGAGCTCACTTTTTAATTTGTCATTTTCAGCTTCCCCAACTAGCTCTTCTTCCTGTGTTCAATATTCCGCATCTATGTCCTATAAGCCTGACTGATAGTGCCATCCTCCGCTCCGCCTACTTCCTGTTTCCTCCAGTTGCCTCTTTCCTTGTTAATTGCTTTACTCCATCTTAGGAGAATTGCCATTGCACTCTGTTGCAATAAAGCACGTTATCAATCATGTCAGTTCTCTGCTCAAAAGCTGTCATTCAACAAGGATGCAGTGAAGGGCATTGAAAGATGAGTCCCAAGATGTCCCTTGCTGAAATATTCCCTGCTTCCTTTTGTTGAACACATCGCAGATACCCAAGCTTGAACTGGGAGTTGAGGGGGGCTCCTGATGGGGAGCTTAAGCTCAAGCAAACAGCAGACTTTCTCCAAATTACTCCTCATTCTTGCCTCTGCTTAGGCTGTTTCTTCCACCACTGTTGCCTTCTGTCTGCTAAATCCTAGAGCGTCTTTAAGTCACCAATCCTTTGTTGTAGTTAAAGTTTCCATAATTTTCCATTCAGAACAGGCACAGGCAAAATATGGCCCGCAGTCTGGCTTCCTGTATTTTTAGTATGACGGCACAGCCACACCCCCATTTACGCGTGGTCTCTGGCTATTTTCAGGCTACAACTGCAGAACGGAGAAGGAGGAGGCATGGCGCAGGTCCTGCAGCCCTCAGAGCTGAAGGTATTTGCTAGCTAGCCATTTACAGGAAAAGTTTGCTCACCCCTGATTTAGAAGGTTAACAGATAGCACTTTGCTTTTACCTCTCTTAATAATAAATAATGGCTTTGAACAATGGTCACCACTGATGGAGTAATTGACTGGGAAATTAGCTAGCAGGCTGAGCCCTTTTTTTTACATTGTAGCAGTCAACTTTCATGACTTATTTAAGGACCAAGTCCAGTTCTTCACAGAGTGCAGAGACATAAAAGACTAGAGAAGTTTGGGAGCCTGAGCAGGAGAGTGCACAGTAAGTAGCCACAGTGGGATTTGAACTTGTTTTTTATTTTTATTTAATTATTTATTTGTACATTTTGAAATCTGTGCTTTGACCTACTCTGCTGCTGACTGTATGTGTCTTCTCTCCTGGGGTGAATTTTAATCTCCTCTTTGTACACAGCTGAGCAAAGTGTCTTGCATGTGGTATGTTGTCAGTCTGTTCAATTACTAAATAAATACATGGCTACATTCACACATGCAGAAGAAGGAAGGGGCAAGGGACCTTTAACCATCAGCTGTTTCTTGTTACTTTGACTATAGACAGGGGTCTAAATTGTTCTTGCTGTTGTCCTATTTGAACCTAAGTCCCCTGCGGGTATAGATACATATTTCCAAAGAAGCAACCAAGAAATAGGTTATATCTGGGCTTGGGTAACTCTTGTGAATTAGAGAATTGGAAACTAAGTCTACCAGTCCTGTTTCAGCTGAGTGCTGTTTCCAGCAAGCCACCCCTCTCTCTAAGCCTATTTACCCATTCACATAACAAGAGAATTTGATTTGCATTATGAAGCCTATTCAAATCTAAGGCTTTGTGAGGATGGCTGCAACACTACTTTTGGTATATTGATCACAGGACCACGGAGTCTAAGACAGAGCAGGGGAAAGGCAGAGAGCGAACTTTTATAAAGCGCCTACTATGTGCAGGCACAGGTGTGGGTGTTTTTCAGGCATTGTCTCATCGAGACCTCAGGTGCAGTCCTGGGAGGAGTTGCAATACTTATTATAATAACTGAAATAGAGGTTCAGAGGGATTTAAACAGTTTCCTTAGATCAAGCACAAAGCGAGATTCCCAGCAGGGATTTGAGCCTTGGTCAGACTGATGACAAATAATATGCTGTTCCCACCAAATCAAGGTTTGTTGCCCCGCGCCAGTCTGCACTGGACCGTCCCTGAGGGCTGTGCTTCATTGCTTTGGCTTTAGTCCAAAGTAATTGATCTGAAAGTGCGGGAAGCCCGGAGTGCAGCATAAGCATGGAGCGTATGAAAGTGAGCCTTCAGTTTCCAGCTCTCCATAATCACAAGCTGCCTGCTGCTCACGTCTGTCATGTTGTGATAAATCTTGTTATTTCTCTTAAACACAATGAATTTCTTTTTTATTATCCTTACCTGAGGACATTTTTTAAAATTTCCTTCTTAGAGGGCAGGGGAGAGAGAGAGAGAGAGAGAGAGAGAGAAACATTAATTGGTTGCCTTCTGAACACACCGGGACCAGGGATTGAACCTGCAACCTTTTGGGGTACAGGGCGACACTCCAACCAGCTGAGTCACCTGGCTGGAGCATAACACACTGAAAAAATCATCACCACCAGCATCTGAGTGAGGGCCTTCGTGGCTCTAGTCTGACCATTTAGGACAGGCCCTTAGAGACTTTGTCCATTCCTTTAGACAAATCTTCCAATTTTTCCACAACAGTCAAAGCTGATTATGTCATCCCAAATTAGGGCAAGAACTAAATACTGAATTTAGCACTTATTTTATATTTCTGAAAATAATACAATATTTTTATACTATCAGTTCTCTGAGGATATACTACTTAGTGTTACATGTCCCTTTCAGCTTTGGTATAAAAACACAGACTCCAACCAAAAGTGATAATAATAGTCAGTTTGTAAATAGTTCATAATTTCCATTCTAATGTATAACTAACCCTCCTTCACTAGCTTGTGAAGCAGGTGTACTGATTCATATTTTACAGACAAGAAATAGAGGCTCAGAAAAGTTATAAGGCTTGTCAACTCCAGCTAACCTTCACTGACAAGATTGAGGCCAGGCACACTTCCAAAGAGTTCACATACATCAGCTCCTCGAGTCTTCGTGAGGGGGAGAGCCGGCTCAGAGCCATGCTTTCCAAACCCAATCCCCTTATTTTCCTCCACACATCGCTGCCTATACATGGGTCTCATTAAATATCATTGACCCCGTTTTTTTTTTATTTTGTGGTTATTTTGTCTTCTACTCAAAAGCAAAATCTAAAGAATACAGCACAACCAATAATTGCACAATGCTCTATAGCTGATAATTCAACTTTGACAGAAATGCTTTGTGGCTTTTTAAAAATTTGATCTTACTCCAGGAGGTAATTGTCATTATACTCAAGAGTCACAGATTCAAAGAAACACACACAGACACACACACACACACACACACACACACACACACAGAGGCTCAGGAAAGTTCCAGCACAAAGGCTTATATAGTACCGGTTCTAGTCTGTAGGTTTTCCTCTCTTCTTGTCTGTGTCTGCCCACCCTTCTAAATAACCAATAATTCATCCTGATTGTATCCTCACCCATTTCCTGAAACTGACGAGGTGGAAGAGAAGAGACCAGCCAGGCCAAACAGGATGAACCCTTAACCCACTCCTTCCTTCTTGCTTCCACCTTGGTGTTATACAATCAGGCAACACAGGTTTTCTGGGGCCAGGATGAGGGAGATTAGATTTTACGATGATGCAAATGTCTCTCTGGAGGGCTGCATTTCACCTCGTGTTCACTGAAAGCCTGTTTTGACAGTTGCAACTGGAAGGAACGTTCCACCTCTAACTGCTTGGCCATGACTCACCTCCAAAGTCTCCGTCAGCAGCATCTGTCCGATGTGTCTTTTTCAAAACGTGATTTTAATTTTACATTGAGGATGCTTTAGAGCAAAAACTGTGTGTTGCTTTCTTACCAAGGAACTGTGGAAAAACAAGCGTGCAAGTTGAAATGCAAAAATGTTATCACATTCCGAAGTTGTTCTCAACACTCTCTGGTCTGGTGCATCATTCAGTGGAGGACTAGAGCTAACAGTTGGATTTTATACTTTCAGTAACTGAACTCTTGGTAGACAACACACACACACATTCATAAACCATGGGCCTAGCGGAATAATTCATCTCTTTCTTTAATATTCATATTTCTTCACTCAAGTTCCCGGAGAGGCCTTGGCGAGCCATCCCCCATCAGTACGAGAGCTAGTTCTCAGTATAATAATTTTTTTGCTTTCATGCCCACCATGATTTATGCATTGCCTCTGACGTGGGGTATATTCTCTGAGATTTTCTCAGTAAACTTCCTGAAGCTAGCATAAATGAGCTTCCTAAAAATTTAAGAAACACTGCAATCTTAGGCAGTTCTTTAAGGCCTCAGACCTTATTTAAAACTAATATAGAACATATTTTTATTTCTAAATTCAGTGTTTTGCATAGTTACTTTAACACTAAATCTCATGTTAGGGGCTGTGTGCCTGTTGGTGAGCTATGTGAGGACAGAGGCGGCCTCTCATTCATCTCGGAACCTGCAGCCCCTGAACCCAGCTATGCCCACCTGGTCATGTGCAGGCTCTTGTGAGGAAGATTGCTTAGGACCAGCTTCTAGACCAGTCTCTAACCAGCTATTTGACCTTGGACAAGTATCTTTATCTTCCTGAGTTTTCATTTTCCTCCTGTGTAAACAGGAGCTAATATTGGCACTTAACATACATATTTTGGTGGCAGATTAGATAAAACTAAATGAGTTAATTTATTGTTAAGAGCATAGACAGCACCATTGCCTGACACATACTAATTGCAAGAAAAAAAAGATAGTTATTATTAGAAAGGGAATCATTAAAAATCTGAATTTTCTTGAATAAAGTTGCAAAACATACAATTCTGTGATGTTCAGGAGTTTCTATTACTATATACCTTCAAAGGGGTCTCTAAGAGGTATTGGAAAGGATAAATGTATTTATCAGCGGATGTCCTGGCTTTGAGTCTCTGCTCTGTGAGTTATTAGTGGGCAGGTTTCCCCATCGCTCTGAGGTTTGCAGACCTTTGTGGGTAGCATCAGATAATATTAGTAACTCCTGCATGGGTTTGTTGTGAGGACTGTATCTGTGGAAACATTCTCTGTGGCAGGAGTTTTCAAATTTTTAACCCGAAAAGCCTTTGTTCAAAGAACATTTCTTTATAAAGAAGCCCAAAGAATAAGCAAAGAAAATAAATACCCCTAGAACTGAATTTATGGACTTAAAGCAGGGTTGGATAAGAGTTCAATGCACTAATCCCCTCCACTCCCACACCTCCACCTTACTCCACCCCTCTCCCAGCTGGCTCACAATTAGAAAATTATTTCTTTAAGGCGCCTAAATCCTGAACCAATGATACAATTATCATGCCACAAGGAATGAGTGTGTTGGTAAGTTTTTTCCCCTGTGGTTCCAAATATTTCTTCAATGCATCATAACTTTCATGGACTTTGGAAGAAGACTTCAGTGACCCTAACAAGGTTTTGGGAAGACCAAGACTTTTGTAGGGCTCCTGAGTGCCCTAAACCTGGCACTAGCGATTACTCTTCAGGCTGTGGATGGTAGTGAAAAGTGTGGAAAATTAGTGTCTGGGTAGTCACTGAACTGAGAACATCTCATAGAATTAGGATTTTGGTGGTAGATACCTGGTTTTATGGAATTAGTCTCTTTCTGTTTGTCAAGCTTTATTTGATTGATATTTCAATGAATATCAATCCATTGATGACTGATACATTTGATGACAAAGGAGGGGACAATAGAATCAGAGAATTTAACATTGGAGAGGACTTTCAAAACAATTTATTTCAAACCCTTCATTTTACAGATAGCGGTGTTGAGGCCCAGAGAGTTAAGGAGATTTCCCCAGGCTATGGTATGTAATCATATTGAAGGTGGATTAGAGGCATTGGTTTGAAAAACTAAGTCATTATTAAGATGATAAAGTGATCTCTCTGAATGGCCCTCACATCTATGCGGGCAAGAGAGGAGGGAATATGCACATATCTAATTCTGAAGGAGGTTTGATCAAAAACAGACAGATAGTTGACATCATTGAGAATTTAAATTTTCTAAGTGCCATATATATAATGTTTATTTAATCACCCAGACAGCCCTAGGTGGTTATTGCATGTTATTACCGCCACTATACAAATGAGGAAACTGAGGCACGGAGAAGTTAACTCCCTTGCGCAGTAAGGTCAGCAGCCAGCGTGGCAGAGTGGAAGGAACTCAGGCATCCTGACTCCAGAGCCCTGGCCAGCATTTAAAATCCTTCTGAAACTCATGTTCCATGCTGGTCTGCATCACGCTTGAGTTTGGTTCCCACTCTAGTGACCTTTGCTGGACATCCTTTTGTTTTTGCATCTGCACCTGCTCATTCTCCTGTTAGTACCTGCTTGTCAGCAATACCGCTCAGAAGTTTAGCCCCTCCAACAGGCTCAGTGGAGGGCAGGCTCCAAACTCCTGGTTAGCCAAGTGTGGCTTCTCCTCTCCTCTCTCCCCAAAGCTGTATAGTTCTTCTCATTTCTCTTTATCCTGGTGGTACAAACCCTTCCTATTACTGGTGTCATTCTCTACTTTGAAAAGAAGAATATGTAAAACATATTTTGGCAGGAGAAAGCTACTTTCAATTAAGCTCCAATCCCACCCAAGATGGATTGCCCATTTATAGAAAGACTTGGCTGTAGATTGAGTTCCCAGGAAGCAGATCCTGAGACAGTTTAGAATGCAGGATATTTATTAAGGACTAGTGATCTTGAGGTCAATGTCCTTGAAATGTCCTTGGAGAGGAGAGGGGGATGCAGCAGAGAGAGCAATGGAGGTGCCACACACCTCATACAGGCCAATGTGTGCCCCCCTGCCATGACGGCTGGGGGCTGGAGTGGCTCTTCATACGTGTCCCAAATTGGACCAATATTTCCATATTGATCAGTCATTGGATGTGGGTCACTGTGGAATGATGCATGACCCAGGACAAGGTGTCTCTCCACAGTTAAAGCAATCCCTGATGAGAGGAAGTTTGCGTGATAACAATGCTCTTAGCCCAGGGGCTCCATTGAGCCACATACTGTGTCCAGGATCCAGCAGGAGAGAGAAGTCACCATCTAGGCCAGGGTCATTGACCCTGATTAGCTAGGCTTGGTATGGCTTTGGTGCACTGTGGAGCAGGGAATATGCGCAGACTCAGTTGATCCACATGGGCTCTCTCAGCAATACCTTGCTCAGGTGTGACTGTTCCATAAACCTGGTCAAAGAAAGGTATGGTTTCCAGGGATCAGGCCACTCAGGGTCTGGGTCACATTCCCAGGTAAGCTTCTGTGGTGGTTATAAGTATGTGACAACTTGGCTGGGCTTCTGTACTCAGTTACTTAATCAAACTCTAGTCTAGGTGTTGCAGGGAAATTATCCTGTAGATATGGTTAACATCTACAGTCAGTCACCTTTAAGTAGTGAAGATTACTGTTGACAGGTGGGTGGCCCTTATCCATTCAGTTGGAGGGCTTAAGAGGCAAAGCTGAGGTTCCTTTGAGGAAGAACACATTTTACTTCAAAATTGCAACATCAACTCCTGCTGCGGTTTCCACTTTTCCAGCCTGCCCCGCAGACACCAGACTTAGCCAGCCAGCCCCACCATAGTGAAAGTCAATTACAAGCATGTCCTCCAATTCCTTCAACTAAATCTCTCTCTCTGAATGGATAGTAGGTAAAAAATAGATACAAAGATAGAGACAGACAAAGAAAGACAAGGAGAGAGAGGTGGAGAAATGGCTAGATATAAATACAGTTAAATCTCTCTAGATCTTGATTCTATTGGACTGGTACTGCAAAGAAGACTAGCCGATGCGATATCTGAAGCAGAGATTTCGAATGGACCGTGGATGTGGAAGTGGTGACAATCAGTGGCCGCCCAAGACCAGTTGCAGAAAGGGGGCGTAGTCCCCTCAGACCATGCCCTCCCTGGCTATCCCTTAACCAGTGACTGAGTGTTACAGGTGTACTAGAGTCTGGACATTTCTGCTCAGCACAGGACTCCTCCAAGGGGCAACTTTCCTCTCGAGTTCTCATTGAGTTGGCTGAGGTTTTGCGATCTGTATCACAGCTGAGGTTCTCCTGCCCAATCTCCGTTCTTCCCCCTTCGCTTTCTCAGGGTCAGATCAGCACTAGTCTGAAAAAATTCCTGCCCCGTCCTTTTCCTGCGCCCTTTTCCTTTTACAGGTGTTACCCCCAACAAATTGCTTGCACTCTTAAATCCATCTCACCATCTTCCTGCTGGAGGGCCCAGCACCCAGCAGACACGTGTCCTTCTTCCCTCCTAATACACTGCCCATTTCTTTGTAAGTTAGCTCAAGTCACTATCTATTACTTGCAAGGCAAAGAGGTTTAACTTGGATGGATAGTATATTCCTATGTCTTCATTATGTTTCTGGGACCTGCTAACCTTCATTTGCTCTTCTTGAATCTGACGCAACCTACACCCAGTCTTGCAATCTGTGCCTGATTATCTTGTATGTGTGGTTAGTCATTAACGTTTGCTTCTCTCATTTTTCTAACAAGGCCCTAACCTCTAGAATGAAGCTGAGCATGGCAGCTGCTACTTTTTCTATATTTCTCTTAAAGCCCAGAGCAGCGTGTGTGTGTGTGTGGGGGGGGGGGGGTGCATACACGAATGTCTAAACCAGACAGGTAAGGTTAAATAGTGAAGACAAGATCATATTAAGGAAAGCATCAACAACCTTTGCATCCTTGCTGAACCAGAAAACAGGCTGTGCTCAGATTTGCAGATGAGCCATTCTGGATTTATTTAGAAAAAAATTGGGGACTTTCCTCCTTTGGGGGAAGACTTTGAAAGATGTGTTGTGTACATAAAACTTTCAGACTAAATATTGACACCAGGCACCTAATAGTTATGTGCTTTTATGTGTCAAAAATTCATGCATTTTCCCAAAACACAATAAAACAAAACAAAACAAAAGTTTATGCAACATAACACCATGTTATCAGAGCAATATGTTCTGGCTTTAGCTTTTAATGGCCGATGGCCCACACTTTAGGTCCTGCAGACCCAAGCTTAGTTTGGACCCTAGTCATATGCATTCTATTCCAGGTTTCATCTCTGTAAATAGAATTTAGAGGGCTAGGAACATTTCCAGAACAAAGCAAATGGGTCACATGAGGCCTCCACTTAGAAACCGTTCTCATTCAAGATCAGCAAATACATTGATCACTTCCTGGACATTGGATATGAAGGTGTTATCCAGTAGACGCATTCCACACCTTTGAGAGACGGGCAGTTTCTTAAGCCAGTTTTAAAATTAGGTATATGGTCTCTTTTGGTTAATAAAGGTGTTCAAAATTAGAGTTAATAAGAGATTCTGTTACTTATCTGAGCTACATACTCAGAACATAAATTAACTTGTCTGAGCTTCTTTCTTCATCTTTAAAATATGAATATAAATATGTATTTTATAAAATTGTTATAAATACAGAATGAGGCAATGCTATGTAAGATGCATGATTAAATATGAAATATCTGGAATATTTGGAACATATTCCTTACATTCTTAAATTAAAAAAAAGATTTTATATATTTATTTTTAGAGAGAGGGGAAGGGAGGCAGAAAGAGAGGGAGAGAAACATCTATGTGTGGTTGCCTCTCATGTGGCTCCCACTGGGAACCTGACCTGCAACCCAGGCACGTGCCCTGACTGGGAATTGAACTGCCGACCCTTTGGTCCTCAGCCCGCACTCAATCCACTGAGCTACACCAGACAGGACAATTCTTAAATTCTTATTTTAGCTTCCATCCCTCACCATGCAATTAGAATATATATATTTCTAGTTTAAGTGTTCCTCTTTTGATGTTAGGAAGTATTTTTTCAACTAGAAAATTCTGTGCTTTGTGTGTGTGTGATTATCCACCAAACTGGATTTGGGGGAATGCTATGGGGCCACTACTAGAGATCACTTAGCACACAGCAGTGTGGCTGGGCTGATAGCACCAACACACTCATTTCCAACACATAAGAATTGGAGCCAAATCTCATTCTGCTGGTCACCAGGTCCACTTTCTGATAAGCCAGTCTGCAGACTATTGCAGCCCTTCTCTACCACCACGTGCTTTGCTGCAAATGCGCGGAGGTGGATCTATGAAGTGCTAAGGACCTTCCTCAGACTTTCTACACTTCACTAGCCTCCTTTGAGGTCCCAATCAAGCAGCTAAGTGTGCTGGCTCCGAGATCCCCTGACAAACTCCGACTTACACATGCCAGGGCTAACTAGTGTAGACCAGGTGTCTGAAGTCTAATTCTTATAAATTCTGATTCCATAATCCTCATAGAGTTTTTGTTTCCTTGACTGAACCTTGATCTGGATGTGTATTACATTTCATTTATAATGTGCCTTATATATTTATATGAAATTTTATTATTCATGAAAGATGATCATTTCTGCAAATCCATGTACCTAATATGCTTAGCTGTTTTTCAAAGACAGGAAGTTTAAGGCTCAGAGAGGTGAAGTGAGCACGTGTCCTATAGTGGTGACCTTGATCTTAGAACTCCTGACCACTGAGCTTATTCCACGCTGCAGGATTCCCGTGGGGAAAAGGAACCATCACTGGAGCGCTAAGCTACGGCAAGAGCTCCTCGCCCACTTTTGCGTGGCCTCTCTTGTAGGCCCTGGGGTTTTGACTGAGGCCATTGTAGAAGGAAAAAGTAGATCCTGAAAGATGAGCCCCTGATTCAGACCAGGGAAACCACAGCTGAGCACTTCTTGTAAGCTCCCGGGCATGCGTTCCTTGTGGTCAGCCGCAGCGTCGTGTTCTCATAGTCTCTTCACCGAGGAGCAGGCAGGGAGGAGGGTGTGGGGGTTGGCTGTGCCCAACGTTGAAGACCTGGTCTCTGAGGCAGAGTTAGGCTGCGTAAGTGGCAAGTGCAGACACGCACACACACACACACACACACACACACACCCCTATCAGGGTTCAATTAGGGAGGCAGAATGTCTATGAGGATTATGGAATTAAGGTTTTATAAGACTTAGACCATAGACAGCCGGTCTACTAGCCAGTCCTGGCATGGGTGGGGCGGGGGGGCTTACAGGAGTACCTCAAATCCAGCACCTCTAGTCACTGAGCTGAGACTACAGAGGAAGCTAGTGTAGAAGTTTATGGAAGATTGTTGGTGAATTGTGGGCCTATCACTGAATTTTCAGCAAAGCAACACACACAACCACTTATGCCTACTCAAAGTGACTGTGAAAAACTCATGCTTTTATTATTGGTTTGCCTCTTCTGTGTTGAGTATTTAGCATTAGATTTTTCTGGCCTTAAGAGCTTATTTTCCCAGAAACAAGAGTAATGAACTTATCGCAACCAACGTTTCCTACATTTTAATGGCACTCTAATCTTTCCGAAGCACTTTCACATTTGGTCCTAACCTCAGTGGGTGGGAAGTGGCGCTGCAGAGCTCGCTTGAAAGTTATTCCTCATTAGCACAGGGTGAACCGAATTGGTAAAGTGACTGAGCAGATTCGGGACTTGAAGGCAGATTCCGGGAAAGGTCCCTCAAGTGAGTGGTTGCTATCCTCTATCATGCTGCTTCTCTTTAAAAATGAAACAAAATGAGTCTGTCTCTATTTTGCTTGTTAGTTCAGTTTGTTCATTAGATTCCACATGTAAATGAAATCAGATGACAGCTAAGGAGGGGGAGGGGTGGAGGGATTGAGCAAAAAGGAAAAAGGATTCATGGACATGGAGAGCAGTGTGGTGATTGTGGGAGACAGGGGGGTAGAAGGGGACTAAGTGCTAATAAAAAATGTAATAAAGAAATTAAATTGAAATAAAAGTGTTATAAAAATAAAACAACAACAACAACAAAACCCTCTGTGCTTAAATATTATGTATGGACATAGAAAATAAATATATCATAGATACCTTATTTAAATTTTAAATAAATACAACCAATATTTATCCTGGATAAGGCAGCATTTGGAAATTGATTTTAATAAATCAACAATTATAGCTAAAAAAAGACTTTTAACTTGGTGCCTGTCCATACATCGGTTTCTGGAAGTTTCTGAATCCCTTAAACTATATGTAAAATATTGACACTATGCACACCCAAGAGAGGCTTCCGGGTCATAGCCGGTTTCTGGGGAGCTCTGGACATTCTAACCCATGTGGCCTTCCAGTGGGAGAGAGTAACCCCGGGCACCGCCACTCTGCTTCCTGCAGGCAGCCCTGCAGTCTGGGCATCCTCAGGCCGTGAAGGCTCTAAACATCCTGTTTTGTTGTGTTCGGCTCCCTCCTTGGACCTGGAAGAATGCAATGGGAGACAAGCCCCTCCTCCCCACAGGAGTGCCCTGCATATCAGAGGAAACAGGCAATTTCGATTTCTCAACTGAGAATGCTAGTGACCTAGAGTGCATGGGCTCTAAACACAGCCTGCAGCTCTCCAAGGACTCTGTCTAAAAAGGGGGAGATCGTGGGAAAAACCTGTGAGGATAGCTATACAACTTTTTTAAAAAAAGATTTTATTTATTTATTTTTAGAAAGAAGGGAAGGAAGGGAGAAAGAGAGGGAAGCAAACATCAATGTGTGGTTACCTCTCAAGCACCCCCTACTGGGGACATGGCCCACAACTCAGGCATGTGCCCTGACTAGGAATCAAACCGGTGACCTTATGGGTTCGCAGGCCGGCGCTCAATCCACTGAGCACACCAGGCAGGGCGGTGCTATACAATTTTTATGTAGGCTATTTCAGTAACATGCAATGGGATTTGCTTGCTCTGGGTACATTCTAGAGGTTTTTTTTTTTTTTGCCCTATGCTACATCATTTAATCTTTGCATGCACTTGGTTCAGCAGGAAGTTTTTACCCGTTTACAGGTGGGGAAATGAGACTCAGACAGAACTTGCTTTCCCTGGACCCAGTGGTGTGATGAGGAATGTGTCCTCTGCTACAGTCCTTCCCAGTGAAACTTCCCGCACGGGCAGACCAGGGACAGGATTCGACTTTGACTTCCTGTTGTCATAATCTTCTCTGAGGAAACAACACCGATCCAAGAGCAGGGATAGTTATTGAAGATGTGTGTGGCCATATGATCTCAGGGAAAAGAAGAAAATGATCTAAATGTTATTTATGAAGTAAATTTACTCCCCTACTCTGCACATACAGGTACAGATTTTGTGTAATACAGAAAAGTTCTTTTTTATAAAGAATCAGAAAACAATAGGTACAGAATTTGCTATAATAAGCTCACCTATATCAAGGAAAAGATATCAGAAGTGGAATCACTGGTCATAAGGGAGTTCCATTTTCAGTTTTTTGAGGTGACTCCATACAGCTTACTGTTGTTGGGAATGCGGACTGGCACCGGTCTGCATTCCCACCAAAGCACAAGAGGGTTCCTTTTCTCCACAGCCTCGCCAGCACTTGCTGTTTGTTGATTTATTGATGATAGCCCTTGCATTTCTTTGATGATTAGTGATATCAAGCATCTTTTCATATCACTGTATGTGCTCTTTGGGAAAGTGTCTATTCAGATCTGTTGCCCATTTTTTAAATTGGGTAAGCCAGTCAGAGAAAGACAAGTACTGTATGATTCCACTCACGTGTGGAGTGTAATGAACAAAATGAACTAACAGACAAAACAGTGATAGACTCAGAGGTAGAGAGCAGGCTGACAGCTGTAGGGGAAGAGGCATGGGAGTGCCGGGTGGGGGTAGAGTGGTTGAAGAGAATGAAAAGAGAAAAGAACTCACAGACATGGACGACAGTGTGTCACCTGCCCGGGGAGAGAGTGTGAAGAGAGGAGGAGTGAGTACAGAGGGGGTACATGGTGGTGGATGGAGATTTGGCTTGGGGCGGTAAACACAATCCAAGGGACAGATGATGTGCCGCCGAATTGTAAACCTGAAACCTGTATAATTTTGTTAACCAACGTCACCCCAATAAAGTCAATAAAAAGGAAAAAAGATATAAGCCTCTTCAAAGCTAGAAAAAGTAACAACATATGTATTTTTGTTAATTTTAGTTATCTTCCCAACCTTTGAAAATGACCATGAATAGATTTTATAATGGAATGAGTCAGAATGCAATAGCACCAATACAGTGATCCCTCAACAGAGTGATCTCTCATGAGAGTTATGTTCCAGAGACCCCTGAGATAGGTGAAAATATGCAAAGTAGTGGCGTTATATTTATTTTATTATTTATATATATTTTAAGGCTTTATAAACCCTTCCCACAGTCCTATAAACCTTTCCCACTCTCTCATTAACCTTTCCCACACTCTTATAAACACTTCATATGCTCTTAAACACTTTCTACACTCCTAAACCTATGTAATTTTAATACTGAGATATAGCAAAAACTCCATGATACAGAATTAGATATATTGTTTTTAAAAAACCCGCGATACAGTGAAGCCACAATAAGTGAACCACAATGTAGCGAGGGATGACTGTATTGAGTGTCTAGTATGGGTCACAGTTATGGGCTCCATGTTTGTATACCTCAAACATTCGTAAGTTGAAGGTCTAACCCCAATTTGATTATTTGGAGGTGAGACTCCTGTGAGATAATTAGGAAGAGATGAGGTCATGAGGGTGGGGCCTCCACAATGGAATTAGTGCCTTCCTTAGAAGAGGAAGACAGAGAGATCTCGGTCTGCCTGTGCGTGTACAGGGGAACGGCCTTGTGAGCACACAGTGAGAGGGTGCCATTGGTGAGCCAGGCAGTGGGCTCTCACCAGGAATTGAATCTTTTGTCCCCTTCATCTTGGACTTCCCAGCTTCCAGAACAGTGAGAAATAAATGTCTGTTGCTTAAGCCACCCTGGCTATGCCTGGTATTTTGTTAGAGCAGCCTGAGCTCACTGAAACCTTCCGGTACTGCTGTAGGTACCCTGTGTGTCCACTGACAATAACTCTCTCCTTGGCCGCAGTGCAGTCGAGGCTCAAGTGTGGTCCCTGTTTTGGCTGGGCCTGCATTGCCCAGTTTTAGCAAAAACTCTGCTAAGCCGGTTTAGTTAGAATTCCTCCTCCCCCTTGATATATAAACACTCCTGGATCTGATCAAATTCCTCATTCCTCACACTTTCTATCTAATCATGTTGTCCTGCCTTCAGCAAAAATTGTTAAGTTTGTTTAGCAAGTATACTCCTTCCCTGGATGTATCCTCTTAGTAATTTCCATCCGCTGACCCCCGGCTCTGCTCATGGAGCTGTGTTCGGAGCTGAGCCTGATCCTTCTCCCTGGTTGCGGTAGTCTTGACAGCTATTACAATAGTCCCAAATAAATTCTTCCTTATCATTCTAATGTGATATCTTTTTCTTTAACGCAATTTATTTAAGCCTCTAACTTTATGAGTTACATATAATTATCCCATTTTCCCATTTTATAGAAAAAGAAACTGAGGAATAGAAACATCATATAATTTTTTTAGCTTTTATTCAGCAAGTAAGTGATAGGATCTGACTCCAAGGATAGGATCCAGAGGGCAGGCCTGTTATCTCTTTGAAAAACAGCAGCAAATATTGGGATCACGTAGAAGAGCTCATGATTTCTATCTGGCTGCTGGAAAATTAATTGTAAGAAAGATCACTTACCGAGCAGGAGACATTTCAGGGGCACCCCAGGCAATTCCTTCTGCAAACTGGAAGTGCATGGATGTGTGGGACCTGCTGCCAGGGCCTGGAGAGGTCATCGGCCCCACTCGGAGAGTGGCCAGGAGGACCGACAGTCCCAGCCTGACTCATCCTTAGGGCTGACCCCCACAGATGCGTTTATTATGAGATGCAATGAAAGTGTCTTTCAACGTTACAGGGGCACAGTCTCCAAGTCTGGTGTTCCTAGAAGTGGTTTTCTAGGGAACTAACAGGGCCGCAGAGAAACCAGCCCCACTGACCTGTGCGTTTCTTGGGGGCCTGATATCTATGAAACATGGGTGATGTGACCACAATGAAGGAGGTATGAATTAGAAGACTCTTAACAGGGTATTCCTTGAGATAGTGTTTTTCTTCCTACCAGGGAAGTAAAGTTAGATGAGAATCAGTGAACTGAACAAGAAAGAAAGTAGCACTTCTCAGTTAACCGTCATTGTTTTATGAGTTTTGAACACTGGCATTTTTTCAAAAGCCAGCTCAATGGCTATAGCGGTTGTTAACAGCCTGATGTGAAACCATACAATTCTTCAAGACGCTACCCCTGGGGCAACTGGCTGATGGGTACACAGGTCTCTCTATAAGAATCTCATAACTGGGTGTGAACCCATGGTGATCTCGAGAAATTTAATTTTTAAAAAGTGACTTAGGAACACGTGTTACCTAGATGCAACACGAAGACCACGTTTGAATCTTGAGTCAAATACAAACCATAAAAGGGCATTTCTGAGTCAATTAGGGAAATAAGGAACAGATATTAGATGATTTTGGGGAATTATTGTTTGTCTTGTTACAGATAATGACATGGCAGTAATGTTTTTTCAAAAATGCCCTTATCTGTTAGATATGCACACTGAATTATTTATAGATAAAAAAGGCTTTATATCTGGAATGTGTTTTGAAGAACTCAGAGTGTGGGGATGAAGAGATGAAATGAAGACTGGTAAAATGTTGATAATTGAGAAAACTGAGTGATGGGTAGATTATTCATTATACTTTTCTCTCTACATTTTTGCATATTTTAAAAAACTCTATGCTTTAAAAATTTAAAGAGAAGTCAGTGCAGGACCAAGCACAGGGTGTGGCTAACTTCACCTAAAGGGATGGGGCTGGGCGTGGCTGGCTGGGTGCTCGGGGTGAAGACGGAGTAATTGTCGGCCATCAGAAGGAGCCACGCTGGGCGAGGGGGCAGGGCAGGGCTCTAGTGTTGGCAATGAAAAGTCTTGGGTGGAACATGGTGTCACTCAATTGTAATCTTTACCAGGGCAGGCACCTCATCTGTATTTTTATTTTAACTTGAAGTATAATTGACATATAATGTCATAGTAGCTTCAGGTATACAGCATAATGATCTGGTCACTGTTTATATGGCGAACTGATCTCTACAATAATTCTGGTTAAGGTCCATCACCTCACACTGTTGCCCATTTTTTTTTCCCTTGTGATGATGATGACAACTTTTAAAACCTACTCTCTTAACAACTTTCAAATGGAGAACACGGTGCTGTTAACTATAGTCCCTGTGCTGCACATCACATCCCCACGATGTTTGTTTTGTAACTGGAAGTTTGTATTTTCTGACCACCTTTAGTTTTGGTTATTTCTGACCACAAGTTCTAGCCCCAGGCTGGGTCCAAAAGTCACCTAATGAATGAATGCATGAAAAGGGATAGGATCTTAAGTGCAAAGGAGGAATGAAGGGCAGGAGAGAAGAGCTGTGGGTGAGTTTCGGTGGAGGGAGGCCATTTCTAACAACGAATTCTAATCAAGCAGGAGGGCAAGTGTGCATTGGGGACAAGAAGGAGAGTGTGACTGGCCAGGGTAGACGGGACGCTGCTGCTCAGAACTTCCTCCCTTGCTCTTCCAGCCACTCTCCTTGTCCATAAAGTGGCAACTCCAGCCCCTGCCTCACAGGTGAGCATGAAATAGGTAGTAACAGTTTCTCTAGGAATCATATGGCTTCTCTTTAGTCTCATCTCTGTTATTTTGGACCCTGGCCAAGTTCTAACCCTGTCCACACTTCACTCTCCTTGTGTGTAAAATGTGGCCAATCTGAGCACCTACTGAGGGTTAAACATTCCATGGCAAGTGCTTAGCATTGCATCTGACATGCAGTATGTGTTCAATGAGTGAAATCATCATCCTCATGAGCAAACGTCTAACATTAGAGGGCTGACAGATGTCAACCCCCTTTTTTTCCCATTCCCCCCCATCTTAGGGCACTAATGATGTTTCCGTTTCACAGAATGAGACACTGAATTTCAGGAGAATTGAGAAAATCAACATAACATGCTTAGCCCACGACTAGGCACTTACTACATACTAAAGCAAATGAACAAACCAACCTCAGCCTTAGTAGTAGTAGTTGTCAGTGCTTCTAATGCTTAATGCGATGCTCTCCCCTTTAGAGTATGTCCTGGACTTTCAGGAATGATTCCAACCTGAAGTATGTCACACGGTTGAGAGAGCATCTGGCACAAGTGTTCAGGTATTGCCTCCTAGTCTGGCTCTGTACCCGCAATCTCCAATATCCAAGTAGGCTAAGTCCCTTCAGCTTTGCATGCCGGGGCTCCTCAGAGGGAAGGAAGGACATGAATTTGCTTTTGTGTGAAGACAAGTGTTGTTTCTATAGAATCCATCAAAGGGAGAAAACACTCACGTGCACACACACGAACAGCACACACTCAATGCACACATACACAGGTGCACACACACAGTAGAAGAACAACAGTGGAGGGCGGGAAAACAGACGCACAAGACGAGATGAAGGAGATGGAAAGGCGGCGGAGGGCACGGGCCTTTGCAGGAGGTTTCTCCTGCATTATCTTGCTGCTCATCTAGCAATAGTTTACTGGCTTCCAGGCTGTGTCTGCCCCCAGGGACGGCAAAGCCCTCTCTGTGGAGTTATTCTTAGAGTTGCTGGTTCTCTTCACTGAGGTAAGCTTGCTGTACTTCAGGCACTGGATTGGATATCTGAAAATTTGTTGCAGCTCAGAAAGGGGCTCAGACCTGGAGGTCAGGTGCCAAGGGTCCACAGAGATCAGACTGCCTGCGGTGACCGCATTTGGCCACGTGGCAGGGCATGATGGGACTGGTGTCAGGAGATTCAGACCTGCCTCTAACCAGCTCTGTGGGTTTGGGAAAACCACTCCCAACCCCCATCTGAAAAGCAATTTTTGAACAGCTTGTATGTGGTAATTTTTGAAAAGCACTTAGCACGTTTCCCGGCACATAGCTACAATTTAATAAGTGTTGGCGCTATTGATCATGTATGCCGTACTGTGCTAATTTATTGAGGAGCCCAAGTCTTTGGGGAAAGAGTCACTGAACATAGAAATAAGACAAATGCAACCAGAGAGGTACATGCCAGACACAAAGGAAGCACACATAGGAAGGATTAGATTTTTCTTTGGAGAAGTGGGAGACAAGGGAACATCTCCCAAGGGTGGTAAATATCTAAGCTGAACTGCAAAAAATCAGTAAGAGCTCGGTGATATAGGCTTGGGCATTCCAGACAGGAGAAAGAATCTGTTCAAAGCCCAGAGATTTGAAAGAACCTGGTGCTTTCGGCAGCTGCAGTGATGCAGCATCGCTCTGGAGGGAGACAGAGTGGGAGTAAAGGGAGTCAGAGCCAAGGCAGGAGCCTCCACCTCCCATCTCTCAAAATCCATGTGCCTCTAAGACTCCCCGCCTGCCTATTCTATTGACTGCATCAGTACCTGGTTAGGTTTCACTTGACTTTGCAAAGCAGATGCTTACAACCTGGTTACTGGTCTTAGGAGCTCGGCCCCTGGAGCTGGTGCCAACCTCTTCAACATCTTTGAAGCTGGGGGTCTTCGAGTTTCTGTTCCTCTCCCTGGGTGAGATTGTTTTCACACAAGTGTGGAAACAGGAGGTGGGAGTAGGAAATAATACAGTCAACCTCCTGTGGCCCTGCCTGATGACCTGCCCCCTGCCCACTGTAGCAGCTTAATCCGGAAGGACCCTCCTCTCCTTCTCCGCAGACCCCTCCCACAGGCCCCATGCACACGCTGGCTCAGACTCCGCTCTCTTCCTTCTGAACAGCCAGGCGTGGTCTCTTCCACCCACTGAGTTCATTCCTATTGAAGTTTCTGTTTAACATTTTATTTTTAATTAAAAAATTGTCAACGTACAAGAAGTGTATATAATAAATATGACCAATTAAAAAATAACAACATGAACTTCTGTATAGCCATAGTGCAAGTTAAGGCACGGAACAGAGTCCATGCCTCAGAAGCCACTGGGTGTGAACCTTGAATGCACACTCCCCGGCTACATCTCAACACGGTGCTGGGGCGCAGCCAGCCTGAAGGCAAGACAGGGGCACAAAATGTATAAATTGGAAAGGAAGAAACAAATTCTTACTGACAGATAATATGATTCTCTATGTAGGAAATCTTAAAAAAAATCCAAAGGATAAATTATTAGAATTAAAAAGAAAACAAGTTTTCTGAGTACAAGAATCACCATGCCAAAATAAGTTACATTCCATATACAGAGTTTGAAGATAATAATTTAAAAACATAAAATTTATAATAGTCATTCAATATATATATCACCTAGGAAAAAGTCTAATGATTATACAAGCCCATTATGGTGAGGATTACAAAAATATTTTGAAAGATAGTAAAGACCTAACAGCATGGATAGAGAGACTCAATATAGGGCGGGACAAAAGAAAGTTTACAGTTGTGAGTTCACAAAACACAGTTTATTCTTGTGTCATTTATTAATTATTGTATCATTTTCCCTGTGAACAGCTGTAAACTTACTTTTGCCACACCCTGTATTATAAAGATGTCAAACGTCTTCCCAAATTGAGCTACTGATGTAATGTAACGCCGGTGAAAATGTCAATGGGTATTTCATAGAACTTGACAAGCTGAAACCTAAAATATAACTGAAATGCTAAGGTCAATAATAGTCAGGAAGAAGAAGAAGTATGGGTCATGTGGCCTTTCTTTTGCAGTTATCATGAATTAGTGCAAAGTTAGAGTAATTAAGTAACAGTGGTATCAGACATGGGAAAATTGACGATGGTCAGAGCAAAGCCTCCACCAAGAGCCTGGACAGATATGGACACCTGAATTATGGCCAAGCTGGTGCTGCAAATCAGTGGGGAAAGGGTGGTCATTTCAGAAAATGGTGCCAGGACTCCGGCTTATCAATAAGGGGGGAAAGAAATTAAATCCCTAAATCACCCTGTACACAAACATCAATCCAGGTGGATTAAAGACGTCCATAGAAAAGGCAGAACTATAAAACTTTTAGGAAACATCATAGGAACAAATCTCTAAGATCCTAGGACAGGGAAGGACTTCTTCAACAAGACACAGAATGTGCAAACAGAAAGGCAATGACACACGTGACTGACAGCCCAGAGCTGAGCCACATGGCGTCTGCGTGGGCTCCTCCACTCCCCAGGCAGCCACGGGACTCCCAGAGGCCTGGTGGCTGGGAAAGGGGGCCCCTGGGAACCACACCCACTGTGTTCTGTTGCATGGTGGTTGTGAAAGTTACTAACTTTGTGATATAAAGCAATTAACCAACACTTACGGATCATTAAATAGCGAAGTAGTTTGACAGTTTCCATTGACATTAAAAGGGTGTGTTTTAGATATGCAAGTTTAGGAAGAACATAACACTCTTTTTGAGTCTACAGACATTTACAAAAGTTTAATTAGTAACCCAAAAGACTAGTTAAAATTAGATTGTAGCACAATTCTGATCCTTACAAACATGATCTCTGCTGACCCACCTAATATGTATATATATACATATTATATATGTATATACATCATATATATATTGACCCACCATATATATATATATTTGTCAATGACATCATTGAAATTGATCTTATTTGCATATTTATGTTGTATACTCAGTACAAATTTATCTGTCTTTGTTTGTATTATATGTACATTTTCTACATATTTTAGTTTTGAAAAATTTCTTTCACAAACAATAACAGATATGTACAAATAGGAAAGATTTTAAAGGTAAGGATACTTTGGCAGAAATGCATAAATAATAAATTTTAGACATTACAGCACTGTCTGTGTCTATTGGCATTGAGTCTAACCACTTCCAATGTTTCTGCCGTCAGAACATTTCCACCCATGTAACTTCACCGGGCAACTTATCACACACATACATTTCACTCTCTTTGGTAAAGACTCAAAGATGTTCCCCTGTGAAGACCAGAGAACTGGCTGAATGATAGAAGGCACTGGGACCATGTCATCCTTTGCTGTAGGTGGAGTGTCAGGTCTTGGTGAAAATGAGAGTGGTGTTCAAACATTGTTTTTTACGTTTTTTCTGGTAACATAATATGGACATCTTTTGTTATTTCTCCCGGCATTTTTTTGAAATACAGGGTCCAGTAGAAGTAACGCCTGCTTGAGTGTGGTCAGCAGGGTAATAATATGGGTGTAATAATTTATAGTTTTAATGTGAACATGTCACCTAAAATGTCATAGGGGGTGCTTGAGAGTGATAGTGTTATGTTACAGAATTATACACTTATGATTTTGTAGTAAAAAATTTTGTGATAAGGGGTGTTATTTGTGCCGGACCCTGTATAACTCTTTTCTCTTATATAAATGTCCATCATTTATGGTTATTTTCTACTATGATTAACTTCATCTAAAACTTCACACCAAAAGGAAAAGATAGCTCTCAGGAAAGTCTCGTTCAGCTGTCATTGACAATTTCAAATCTACTGCTTGTGTACAGGAACAGGTATTAAACCAGAGACATTACAGGTACACACAGCATTAAGAACTTACTCTCTAAACAAATGCACGCAGTTTTGTGTGTGTGTGTTTGGGGGGTCCACTGTGCAAATGGGAGTTTTTCAAATTAACTTCAAATAACTTCCATGTAAATTTATTAAAGGAGAGCTAATAAAAGTATCCTACCATAAAACTTACAGACCCATTATTAAAAACCAACAGGAAACATAGCAATTGTTTAGAACTTCGACCAAGAAAAGATTTTGAAAGGAGGGGTATTTTTTTACTAACCATGTAGACTTGCTGGCATTAGGCAATCCAAAGAAGCATGTAGACTTTCAGTTGGTTTAATCATTATTAGAAACTGTAGGACATACATTGCTTTATTTCCTGCCACTGGATGGACACTCTGACTGCCCACCCATGGTTCCCCAGCCTACATAACATGAAACGAAACAACCTTAAGATATACAGATATTTATACATCAAATTTTTAGCTATTTAATTCAGGGTCGGTCACGAATCTTCTTCTCCCTGAAGTCCTGTTTTGGAATTCCTCACTTGTAGTGAGGTGGAACGAAAAGCTGAATGTCAACTTTGCCACCTTAAAACTTCACAAAAGGAAAAGTCTAAAATTGTGTACGACATTCATGATAAATCATTTTAACTCAGATATGAAAAGGACATAAATAGTATGGATAAAGGAATGAAGTGGGCCTTTCATTTTGTTTTTCTTTTTTGTTGTTATTTTGAAGAATGTGCCCCCGCTGGCTTCAGTAGGAGGCCCTCGGAGCAGCCCTGGTCCCCTCTGGGGACGCTGGCTTTGTGCTCCCTCACCCCGCAGACTTTTCACTTCCTCTGATGCCTTTGACCTCTGCACATTCCTTACTTTCTCAGCAACTGAGACAGGGATTAAAACTATTTTCAAAATTTTTTCTTTCTTGTTTGGTTTTAAGCTGTTTTCACTCGAAGAGTTATTCAGAGCATCTAATCAGCCAGTCCTCTGGACACGGACAGCTTCTGAAGACCATTTTCCATTCAGTTCCTCCAGCGTGACTCCTAGAGGCCCCAACTGGGTCCTGTCACCTTGGTTTACGCACAGCTCTTGCGCTTCACCTTGCATGACGGGTCCTCATAATGTTTGTTTTCCTCAACACACTGTCGGCTTCCCGGACCTTCTCTGCACGGTCTCCTGTGCTGTCCCCAAAGCTTTGCCCAGGTTCTGCAGCTGCCTCTTCCCTTTCCTTCCTATTCCACACGCCTTTCTCAGTTCTTCCTTCCCTCCCTCCCTCCTTCCCTCTCTTGCTCTCTCTCTCTTTCTTCAACAAATATTTTAATGTCCCCCCAAATATGTACCTGATCTATTTAAATAAGCAGTAAATTGAGTTTCCTAAGTTTCCTAAGAATTACAGGGTGGTATAGATGGAGGGGTAGAGGGCATACTTAAACAAGACTTGAGAAATTTAGGAAAGTCCACTTGTCCTGCCAAGAACTTGGAAGTTGCCCAACACAGCGATCCACTCATTAACACTCTTTCCTCTGCCTTTCTCCCTGCCCTGTCTCAGTGTCCACACTGCACCAGCTCCCTTACACTCGTTGGGATTAGGTCGCAACGAAACAAGCTGGACCAATCTCTTGCCTCAGACTCTGCTTCCAAAGGAAGCCCAACAGGGATAGATAGATAATCATAGCAGCCTTCTTGTGTCACTCTGCACTGTGATTTTTAGTTTCAGGTCCTGTTGCTAATTACCTCATTTTCACCAAGTTTTTCAAATTAAATTTCTTTCTTTCTTTTTTTTTAATGTTGTTCAAGTACAGTTGTCTCCATTTTCCCACCCACCACTCCCTCCTACCCATCTGTCCCCACCTCCCTCCCTTGATCCCACCCCTCCTTGGCTTTGTCCATGTGTCCTTCACACATGTTCCTTGATGACCCCTACCCTTTTTTCCCCCTCCTGTCCCCCACCCCTCTGGTTACTGTCAGTCTGTTCTTTATTTTGATGTCTCTGGTTTTGCTTGCCTGTTTGTTTTGTTGATTAGATTCCACTTATAGGTGAGATCATATGGTATTTGTCTTTCACCGCCTGGCTTATTTCACTTAGCATAATGCTCTCCAGATCCATTCATGCTGTCGAGAAGGGTAGGAGCTCCTTCTTTCTTTCTGCTGCGTAGTATTCCATTGTGTAAATTTCCATAGTTTTTGACCCATTCATTTACTGATGGACACTTAGGTTCCTTCCAACACTTGGCTATTATAAATGTTGCTGCTATGAACATTGGGGTGCATGGATTCTTTTGAATTGGTGTATAAGGATTCTTAGGGTATAATCCCAGCAGTAGAATTGCTGGGTCAAAAGACAGTTCCATTTTTAGTTTCCTGAGGAAATTCCATACTGTTTTCCATAGTGGCTGCATCAGTCTGCATTCCCACCAACAGTGTACTAGGACTCCCTTTTCTCCACAACCTCACCAGCACTTGTTATTTGTTGATTCGTTTATGATGGCCATTCTGATAGGTGTGAAGTGGTATCTCTTTGTGGCTTTAACTTGTATCTCTCTGATGGCTAGCGATGGTGAGCATCCTTTCATATGTCTAGGGCCCTCTGTATGTCCTCCTTGGAGAAGTGTCTGTTCAAGTCCTTTGCCCATTTTTTAATTGGGTTGTTTGTCTTCTTCCAGGAGTGGAGTCATGTGAGTTCTTTATATATTTTGGAGATCAGACCCTTGTCTGAGGTATCATTTACAAACACATTTTCCCATATGGATGGTTTCCTTTTTATTTTGCTGATGTTTTCTTTAGCTGTGGAGAAGCTTTTTATTTTGATGAAGTCCCATTTGTTTATTCTTTCTTTTATGTTCCTTGCCATGTTCATGGATTGGAAGAATTAACATCATCAAAATGCCCATACTACCCAAAGCAATTTATAGATTCAATGCAATACCTGTTAAAATACCAATGACATATTTCATAGATATGCAACAAATATTTCAAAAATTTATATAGAACCATAAATGACCCCAAATTGCCACAGCAATTTTGAGAAAGAAGAACAAAGTAGGAGGGGTCAAATTACATTTCTGAGAGAGAATCTTGTTTTCCTTGATCCCATTTTCTAGACTGGATTCTTCATTCAATCACAGGAAACCCATGGAGCAGCTGTTTTGGGGTGGGTAGGTGTGCCCACCTCCATTCAATCCTCTGTGGTTGGCCACACAGAGGGCTGCCCTCCACAGACTCTGTTGGCGGAGCAAAGACTTAAGAGGGTGGCAGACACTCTGCAAATGTAGTATGAATGGAATTCCTTCAACCTCATCATACAGAGGGCACCATTTTCCCACTATCAGATGGAAGAAAAAACAACACTTGGGGCTCAGAGAGGTTAAGTGACCAGCTCAGTACTTCATACACATTGATTGTTGATGTCTGGGCTGCCATCCAGAACATTCTAGCCCCAGTGTTCTTCTCATCACACCGTAATGCACCTTCAGCATGAACAGTCAGGAGTCCGTAGGTTAGATATAGAACCAATATGCCCCTTTTTATTTAATTTGAATATGTGAAAAAGTAAATAACTTCCTGAAACAACCCCATGCCTGTCCTTTGCCTTTCTCGTTTTGTGGGCATATCCATGAGGGAAAAGCCAAAAGGTATCATCAATAAATTATGTCTTTGCAGAGAAGCCAGAAAGGGGTAGGGAATGGTTTGAATAAAGGTCAAGTAGCTGCAGTAATTGGTGAAATCTCTGGGGTTGTAACAGGAGACATTACAATTGCCTCTCTCACTCAGAGAGGATATCTTACCACCCCAGTACAAAAACTTTTAAGCAAAAACTGTGTCTGTGAGGTTCCCCGTTGACCAAATATCTATTTTGTGATGTGAAGCAATGGACATCCAAAAATACACACAGTGTCCAGCAGGACATTTATTGCTTCAAGTGAGAGGGAATGTAATGCCTCCATATCATAGAAGACTCCAGTGGGGCGGATGGACATTCAGATCCCTCCAGGGCCAGGATCAGATGACATCATTGGGACGCAGTTCTTCTGTCCCTTAGCTCTGCCTTTGGTTGGTCAGATGGAAGCAGCCGTTTCAGACCCGGCCCCTCTCAGGTCTCATGTCCTCAGGATCAGAACAGATGTCTATTTCCCGAGGGCCTCAGCACAAATCTCAAGGAGTACTCTTGACTTTGCTAGAATGACTTGTCTGTCCCTGAACCAATCATTGTGGCTAAAAAAATGGGGTTGCCTGATTGACTGGGTCCAGTTCCCTGGCTTGTGTACAGGGTCAGCTTTACCTAAAACATCCCAATGGAGAGTGATAGGGGCGCAGAATCCCTAATATGAGCAAGGTCCTTTAATCTCAAGAGCGAGCAAACTCTGGTTAACCTGAATACATGCACACGCACGGCAAACCCCACCCAACATTATCCCCACAAAGGAATCCATGGTCCTAACGCTCTGGGATACAGAACAGGTTCAGAAGTATGTTGGCCTTTAGTGAGCCTCAGATATTAAAAATAATTAATGTGTTGTCAGTTCCCTAAATGGAATAATAAAAGCAAATGGTTCAACCAAATAAGGCAAATCTGGATTGCTCTTTCAATGCCAGCCAGGCAACCACCACTCATTCTCCCATCCCAGCTTATTTGCCACCTTCTCTGCGAAGCGTCCCCTCGTTCTCCTGTCGAGGTCCTTTCCTTCCATAATAACAGTGGCCATTTATTGCGATGCTAAGAGCCTTCTTACTGAGCAGTCTCTTAGCAGAGAGCTTGCTGCTCACGTTCACGGCAGATATTGAATTCTCTTGTCTGCAAGGGAAGCCAAGTTCTGGGAACTGAGTCACACTGAAGCACCAGAGGAGGAAACCAACATGTTAAAGTATTCATTTGTTCAGAGAAAGCGTGTGCCAATGTTTTCAGCAGCCAGGATGGAGAGTCTCCTTGGGGCATTGAACTAAGAGTCGTGGCAGCTTTCTTGGAAGCCAGTAAAGGAAAATGTCATTAATTAATGACATCCTCTTTCTACCAGCAGAAGTGTGGCATTTGGAATCAGACAGATGGGAGTTTAATTTTTATCTCAGTCTCCACCTATGTGACCTTGAAAAAGTTAGTTAACTTTTCTAAGCTTCAGTATTTTCTTCATTTATAAAATAGGAGTACCTGGGCTTTCCTAGAAAAGATGAGTACATACAGTAGAGAGGATAGAGTGTCTACGGTATTTGGTATTTAGAATACAGTATCTGAAGGAGCAGGGCGCACAGGGCCCGTGACTCCACGCAGCTGATGTGATGGACATGACTTTGCTTGTAACACTGAGTCACAGACTCTGGGCAACCCAACTCCCTCTTTGCAGTATCCCATCGCTTTCCAAAACAAAACTTCACTGCCACATTAATACTTCTCAAGATGACCATATCACTTATATCAGGGTGCCTAGAGCTTGGCAAGAGCCCCACTCAGTTGGAGCCATAACTTCAGGCAGGTTATTTTCAGGAAGTTCACAGCAAATGGGTAATGACCTCACGCAGCAGTCTAAGTTCTAGAATTTTTCACTTGATGATGACACTTCTTGACTTTAAATCCTCATCATTAGTGTTCACTGTTACCATAACGTCTCCCAGACTCCTTAACAGGGTTTATAAAACCCTCCACACTCCCACCCTTGGGCCTTGGTACAACCCTCCCCTCTGCCTGGAGGGACCTCTGCAGCTCACTCAGCTTAGCGCCTGTCCTTCAGGCCATCTGATGACCCCTCCTTCCAAGCCCTCATCCCTGTTACAGCAGGTCCTGGGCCCAGCGTGCTTGTTCTCTCCACCACTAACCTCATTCTGTCTTACTTTTAGATCATAAATACCAAAATGTACAGTTACTTTTCATGACTCTGGGACTGAAAGAAGATAATCCCAATTTGTGCAGAGAACTGGGCTAGGCATGATGGTAAGAGGCGAGAAGGCAACAGACAAGGGAAGAACTCAGGTTAGACCAGGAGGCCGCAGGGATCCTCAGATCTTTAAATTTCCCTGCCAAGGTGCTGGAGGCCCCGGGACCCGGGCATGCACCCCAGCTGCAGTGTTGGTGAGGCCGAAAGTAACTCTTGGTCATGTCTGTGAGATTCGGTCTTTTCCTCGAACTTGTATTCACCCTTAAACTATCCAACCCCTTCTTCCCTAAACTTGCTTGAGTGAATCTGTTCTCTGCCACCAAGAGCGTCCTCACTTAAAACACACATCGAAATCATAACCTGGTCTCATAAACCCACTCAAGGCTCAGTCCTACGTTCTGACCAGCGTTCTGCCAGCTGGGAAACAAGGTAAGGACGTTAAAAATGCACACTCTGAAGTCAGATCAGCCAGATACAATCCCCTGCTCCCCATGTACTTGCTGTGTGACCTTGGCAAGTTACTTACCTTCCCTGTGCCTCAGTGTGCTTATTTCTAAAATGGGGATAGCAATACTTACTTTATTGTATTATTGAGAAAACTTAGTAAGTTAACACATGTTGTGCCCAGAGACGAACCAGCACAGACAGGCTCTGGAAGTGTCAGTAAGTTTTATCATTTGACTTAATAGCAACCTTGACACTGCTCTTGCTCCCCATGTGTTTAGACGCAGACACAATGGGCCCAACAGAACCAAATGGGGGAGAGCAGCCATGCTGCCACTTCGCCTGCACCCATGTGGAAGCTCACGTAGTGCCAGAGCCCCGCAACAGAGAGGCTTCCTTACAGAAATGACCAGCATCGATCCCTGCCACTTACTTCAAATGAAACTCACCAAGGTTTTGTTCCAAATCCTGACTGGAACAGGGGGCTGAGATTGTTACTTACGATCAGCCTCTCCAAGGATAGCCATGGGCACAACACAGGTTCAGGCATATAGTAACTGTGAATGCTAATGATGAGGATTTAAAGTCAAGGAGAACTGGAAGTTGGGCAGGCTGGTCCTGAGAGCTGGTGTTCTTCTAAGACTTCATGCCTCCAGTGTAATGTAGGGGCCCACGGAGGAGTCACAGCCCCACCTCGGTGACTAAAGTTTGATCCACTTCTAGCAGGGACTCTTGTTACTTCTAGGTCCTTCAGGCTCCTTAGCACATGGACTGGGACCGGGAAAGCTGGCTGCACCACCCTCCACCCCAGGACGTCATGCTTACCTATACCCAGTGGGGAGCTTGCTAAGCCCTCTGCACAGAGCTAGGGCTCTCTGCTCAGTGAGGACCCCGGCAGGGCACTGTTGGAACTGACACCCCTCCACAAGTAGGTGCTGGCTGGTATTGCAACACTGTGTCCATCCTATTAAGCTCCTAGAATTTTCTAGCATTTGTCTATATCCTAAACTGCCCCTTAAGGATAGAAACAACGTCCCTGGACTGGAACTCTGCCTGATCCCTTGGTCTCTTCTGGTAGACTGATGCATTCTGAGATAGGTCTTGGCCCGTCTGTCAGGCCCATCGGTTTATGACCCCTGAAGGCTGGGACGGAACAGAGTTGGGAAAGTATTTGGTGCTCAAAAATATGTATTTGGCGCGTGTGCACTCCAATGAAGGAATATGATAAAACTCCTCCTTACCCAGGGGCATTCATGTATGCGACCCTGCCTTCTAGCCTGGATCACTCTTTCAACACTGTGTTGCCTATTGCAATGACTAGTCCTTTAGATTCCAGCAAACATACATCGTCTCAGAGGAGTGGTCCCAGGCTGGCCGATTAGCCCCATTGTTATACTTTGATGTTGACCTCTGTAGCATATCAGGATGATCAGCAATGAATCAATTATGTGATTACGTTTCATATCACTGTCCCCTCCCCCAGTATGCTTCATCATGGCCAGAGACACATTATTTTTGCTCATTGTAGCATCTTAAATGTCCAGCAGAGTAGCTGGAATACAGAAGATCTCAGAAATATTTTTCAAATGGATAAATAAGCCAATAAAAACTGCACATCAGATACGATTACTGCAATCCTGTGTCATAAAGAAAGATTGAAAAGCCAATGTAGTTGGCTTTTATAGATTGCAAGGTTGGCCAAAAAACAGCTGGAAGAGAAATGGTTTTGGAAATGCAGAAGAGTTCTCCAATTACCCTTGTTAAGGGCATCTATTTATCAGACAATTATGTTCCCTTGTTTTCCTTTCAGTAAACAGGTTTCAGAAGGGAGGTGCATTTACAAAGATGTTTGCCAATTTTATAGATGCATTTTTTTCTTAGAGTTGATGAATGAATGATTTTTTAAAAAGTAATTCAAATGGAGGGAGTTTTATCCTACCAACGCACTTGTTTATTGTGGGCTTTTTTCCCTTAATTGCTTTGAGAAAAATAGAGGCCTTTATATAATAATTGGAGTCCTGTGGATGCTGATTTGTATAAACGGATCGGCAGCGTTCACAGATGTGACTCAGGCTGCTCATTGTGTCCTTTATTATTAATTTTTCTCTGTGGCATGAGCCGTGCTGCCCACTTCCCATACGCACACGTTGTTTTCAACCGTTATCGGAGCTGAACACCAATTCCAGATATTAACGGCAATGTTCATACAACACACTGATGGGCAGGTAATGGATTGATCTGTAAAGAGAACTTCCAATACCATGAAGATATTCATTAGGGGACAGAAGGGGCATTTTTACGCACACTTTTTGCATTTCGTAGAAACCACCAAACCCAAGCATAGATATATATTGGTCTTATTTTCATCACTCATAGAGTTTTGACTAACCTATGCCAGTGTTTTCCAACTGGTGCCTCATCTATAGTATTGTCTTATCGCCTCTTTTGAAAGACTTAATGGTAAAGCCAGAAAGTCAGAGAGAACCATTCATTCATCTGTCTATCTGTTCATCTATTTGTCTGTTCAAATATTTGTTCATTTAGTCAACAAAACTTTAACTGAAAATGTACAGCTTGCCAGGAATGGTGTTAGGCTCACCAAGAACCCTGAGGGACATAGTGGTACCACGGCTCAAGGTGCCACTCCCTGCACTTGGCTGACCTTGCTGGAGCCTGTCCTCACACATTGGCACACACTGTGGTCCCTGGGGGGCTGGACACTGCCTGGGGGCCTCTCTTTCCCTTTCACCACATCCTTGCACCAGGGATGCAGAGATAAATAAACTAGGGAGTCTGATGACAGGTACAAAAGACAGTTGAGGCAACAGTCCCAACTCCGTGTGGCATGTGTGAAGACAGGGTTAAGTGTACATGTGTGTGAGTGAGTACGGTTGAAGGAAGAACCTCGAGGTGACCACTGATGGGCAGTATAAGTGAGCATGGTGAAGGGGCGGAGAAAGAAAACTTAAAGAGAGGGGACCAGCCATCTCTGGATTTCTGCAAGTTCTTTGACAGAGCATTTTATGAGTAATAATAATCCTAATAAGAAGATGGAGAACGTGTGTAGAGTTGGACTGGGCGCCTTTTTTCATAAGTCGAACAATGCATGCGTCTCCCTGCTTTTCTACTGTTTGGTCCACGGTCTTCTCTTGTCTTCCATGTGACCTTTGCAGAGCTGCTCTGTCCGATCAGACCTCACTCATTGACTCTGTGTCTTTGGCCAGGGGAATCCTGGGCTGTGTCCCCTGACAGCCATCTGCTGATCCTGGCCAGCTGTGCAGATTCAGCACCTCTGGTGGAAGGTGATGGTGAGCTGTCTGCAAACGAGCCCCCCTCTCCCACCCCGACTCCAGCCAGTTCTGCTGATGCTGCGAGATGGGAAAGCCGGATAGGCAGTCTCTGTTTTTCACACTGACAGCTGGAAATAAAAAGGCGATGAGGCCAAATGTTCACCGTGGCAGACCATCTTGATGGGGAAGTTGAAACTGAATCAATTTAATGAGGAGAGGAGGTGGCTTTAGGCGTATTGTGTGTTTGAGCTCCATGCGCAGGCAGATAAAACCTCAAAAGGTTGACGTAAAAGATATTAAGGAGGGAAATAAGGCCTCCAGGAAGCCTCCTGTGCTTACTATCTACATATAACATCACTTTATCAGCACCAACCTACTTGTAAGCCACAATCTGAAACTCAGGAGCAGAAACTGCCTTCTCAGACAGTTTAAGACCATAGGACCCAATTAACTGGGGACAGATAGAAAGAAGGAGATAAAATAGTGTATAATGAGATCCTCAAGGGCATGCAAATGCAATTCCACAGTCTTGTAATATTGTGATAGAAAAGCTATTTATACAAATCATTATATTTATATGTGGGGCATCAAAGAGCTGCCCCAGTCTGATGCTGGTCTGAAATCACTCTCTGGGCTACAGAGAGTTCCAGGTGCAGTTAGATCCTGGTCAGAGCTGCTGGATTCCGGAAATCCCGGGCTGAATGCATCACGGTTTATGAGCCTGAAGCTGCATGCAGCTCCTGGGAAAATATAGACCAGGATTCTCAGCAATTTATTTCTTATTGCCTGAAACTTTTATTTAGAATGGAGTTGCAGAAAAGGGTGACAAAAAGAAAGAGAAAACCAATAATTTTCATGAACCAAGAACTTCCTGGATCATGCTTTTCACATGTCTTTGTAAATTGTCTTCATAGTTTTGCAAGAAAGACAACATTGTCCTTGTCTTAAAAATTTGAACCAAGGCTGGGCAGGCTACATGGCTTGCTTGAGGCTGCACAGTGGGAGTAGAGTCTGGCCAACATCTCAGAAATGCTAGAAGAAAACTGCGACTCTGTGCTGTAAGGGAGGGATCACAGTTGTGTTCTAGGTACTACCCAAACGGCGGGTAGTTTTCCTCTTCCTGGGTCTCTGAACTTCTGCAAGATTTTCTGCTGAGCCTCTGGTTCCTTTTCTTTTCTTGCTCTTACTTCTCTAGGGCTTACACATGGTGGTTGTCTTTTCTGGACCCCACCCTCTGGACAATTGCTCTCAGGTGCATTTAAGATGGGAGGAGCCATGCAGAGGCCCTGCATCTTCTAAAGCAGCAGTCCCCAACCTTTCTGGCACCAGGGACCAGTTTTGTGGAAGACAATTTTTCCATAGACTGGGGGGTGGGGATGGTGTCCAGATGATTCTAGTGCACTACGTTCAAGCTCACCTCCTGCTGTGTGGCCTGGTTCCTAACAGGCCCAGAACAGGACTGGTCCATGGCCCGAAGGTTGGGGACCCCTGTCCTAAAGGGATTCAGGCGTTTCCACACTTCCCCATGACATCACTTCATCCAGCCTCTGTGTGAGCCAAGCTTCAATTCATTCTCTGTACTTTTAATATTATTCACTTGAAAAGAATTGGTTTATAGTGCTAAATGTGTGTGCGTTTTTTTTTTTAACTTTTGCCATTTGTTCTAAGAACAGAGGATAAACTTATATATTTCCCTTTATTATTTTGTTTTGGTAAGTCCAGCTTGGTGTTCCAGACCTAGGTTGACTCCACATCTCTACCTGTCTCGTTAGCTGACTAAGTACCTGGGTCCATCTGTGCTTTCGAGATCCGTGTCCCAGTAAACCCCAGGTCTCTCCCTTTAATGATCCCTCTCTTACTAGCAAGCAAAAGCAAGTTCCCCATTCAAGGCGCTCACCTCTCCTATCTCTCCTCTTTGAGGTTTGTGTTTTGAATGAGATCTTTCCATTCATTATCAAGCTTTTGGGACAGGAGGAGAGGATCGTAGGGGGTATGCAACCCCTTATTTTGTAGCTCCTCTTTGATGGGATTAAGTAGCCACATTATCTCAGAAATAGACAGTGACAAATGAATACTCAAGGTTACAATTCCCTAACTTTGTTTAATCACTTATTTTCTGTTGTATGTTGGTTACTGGCTTGGGATTTCATATCCTCTTCTCCATACTGAGAAAGCTCTTGCCTGTGACCCTGTAGGTCCAGCAGTCCTGTGCAGTCCTGAACTGTTACAGGAGTTGTCCAAGCCCAGCACAAATGCTGCTTTCCATCCAGTGCCGATTTTGTATGTACTGGCTCCACATCTTTAGATTAGCACAATTCATCCCTAACTCATCGGTTCTTGACCAGCAGGACAATGATCAGCTCGCCTCCACTTCCTGCAGTTTGTACCTCTTGTCTTTGTGTTACATATTTATGGGTTATTTATTTCATTTACCCATAATGTCTAATGGTGTCCCTCTTTTTACTTTAGACAAGGCTCAAGGAGTAGGCTTGGATTTATATTACTTCCTTTGGTTACATGTCTATCTCCTGCACTGAGCTGGTGACTGGACCCCAGCTGGGAATGGGACCCCATTTATCTTCATTCTTGAATCTTATTCTTTCATCTGTGCACTTCGCATTCAGTTCCCAGGCACTCAATAGATGTTTATCATATAAATGAACAAATGCATGAATGAGGAGTGAATAGATTCACTTTTCGAGTTACGATGGGCAAGAATGGCCACAGAATATTCTCCATTTCAGCAGCTTCAGCACATTTGAATCTATGGATCCATGGTGAAGGGGGTGAAGGACAAGAGTCTTCACCTTCAGTTACCAGAGGGCACCCAGTGCCTATCGCAGGAAACCCTTCGCGGATCTCTTCAAAGAGTTTCCATGTTGGAAAAGAGCCAAAGAGAAAACAGCTCTGGCACCAGCTCATGATCACAAGAACGGTGACACACAGTATCTTTTCATCACCTTTCCATCTACAACGAGCGGTGCATCTCCTGACACCAAACCCCCAAAGGGGCTCGTGGGCCAGAAATAGATGCAGCAGATGTTTAAATGACTAGTGGGGCCAGTGTTTCAATCGAGAGATACCCGGAGTCATCAGTTCTCCACATGCTTCTCTGTAGACTGTTTTACCTTAAACTGATAATCATCTCAAGATGTAAGTAGAGCAGGGGTTAGTATTTGCATTTTAAGGGTGAAAAAATAGGCTCAAAAAAGGCAAAATGAGTGGCTTATCCAACGACCTAGTGCTATTGAATAGTTCATCCAGAACTCAAACCCTGATGTTCTTTCTACTCAAGATGTCATTGCTAAATTAAAAAAAATAGAGGAAACAATACCTATTTGCTCTCATACTTTTATGCATGTGAATTGAGCTAAGCTTTGTTTTCAGACACCAAAAGCTATAAATGGTGTGTTATACTGGATAGAACAAGAAAATGGAAGTCAAAACAGGCCCAGGTTGTACTTCCAGATGCATCTATACTGTGTAACCTTAGGGAAATTGACTTAATTCTCAAGTCAATTTCTCAACACAGGGTTAAAAAAAACAACACACACACAGCATTTATGACAGTTTTTCTGAAGATTAACAAAGTGATATTGGTGTGCACAGTGCCTCCTGGCACACAGTAGGTCTACCAACCATATGCTGATTTTTGTTACCCTAATCTTCCAGATTAATCAGACCCCAGCTACCATAAATACTTAAATTGGTTTTCAATGTATCAACATTTTGGAAGCTTTGTAAAGATGAAAAACGGTATTTCACGTGGTTCTAAAGTTTGATAACTCACCTTTATTAGAAGAAAATAGAATGACGTGAACTACTAAATGAAGTAGTGAATGGGACATCCGGGAGAACTGAAGCTGTCGAGAGGCTTGCTCCACGCCCGGCCGGCATGGTCTGATTTTGTACAGATGTGCTCTCTTTCTTGGTGTGTAGCTGGGTCTCCCACAGTCCATCTCAAGGCAAAGCCAGCAAGTGAGTGTGCACATGTGCACGCCCGGGACAGTGGGCTGTGCGTGCTCCGTAACCTGCACCGCTGTTCGCAATAGACTCACTGCTCCTAAGGTTTCTGTGGAACTCACATCCCTGAAGCTCGGCCCCATTCCCAGAAAGGGCAGGAGGCTCTCCAGTCAGCCAGACTGTGTGCTCTTTGCGGCCATCCCGAGTCAGGGTGAGAGCCTCACACAAATGAGAGGTCAGGAAGTATTTGGCTGGTGACTCTCACTTCCATAAGGCAGTCCTTCAAAACATAAATGCATTACTGTAGACATATATTTAAAAAAAAACAACTGTAATGATGTAACTTATTCCATTCCTTGAGTAGCAAAATTCAGTACTCCTGATCATTTCTTTAACCTCCAAGCCCCCTAGCCATCTGAACCTTCAAATTTGGCTGAATCTTTAGTTTGAGGTGGAATCTCCCATTTCTTGCAGAAAACAACCCGGACTTGCCCTCTACTTGGCCACCTGGGCTCTGTCTCTGGTATGAGGGATGGGGACATGGGCCTGTGGACACGCCTGACTTGGAGAGCTCCAAAATTCCTGACTCTCGTAAGACACCTGATGTGTGTGTCTAGGACAAGCCTCGGCACATCGGAGCAGCATCTTCCAGGTCCAAAGAGAGACTCCCGATAACCAAACTCTGGTTTCTGTGCTTCTAAGGTGGAGACACAACTACTGAAAAGAGCAGAAATTAGCAATTTCTACATCAGTTGTAAATTATCAATGTCAAATCCATACCTTATTCCTTCTGGGAAATTATTTATTTTTATTTTTTTTACTTTCGTTTGTTTTTTCTGAACTAGTTGGAGAAGTGTTTGCAGGAAAGATATATTTAGTTTACGCTGACACCGTAGTCCTTGCATTGGGTGTTAGTCATTTCAGACTGTGCAGTACCCAGGCCTTTGATCCTTTTCCTGGGTTGTACATAAAGGGCTTTGCAGAGTTACTGGTGCAAGTTTGAAGAGTCTCTGTGGTGACTTCAAAACGTGTTCACAGTTTTTTTCACAGTCTTTCTACAGAGAGGAGGGATCCATGGTCCCTGTCCCAGGATCTGGGCTGGCTTTAGTGGCCCATTCTTGACCAACAGAGTGCAGCAAAGGCATCTGCCTGACTTCTGAGCCTTGATCATAGAAGCATCGCCGTGTTTGCTGGGACTTGGGACATTTACCTCTGGAGTCTTCAGCTGCCATGTAAGCAGCTTCTGTTTTGAAGCTGCCATGCCATAAGGAAACCCAATCTATCAGCAAATTATTGGCAAATACACAGAGTAGTGGAATATTGCCATAGAACTACTATACATCATTATGCATATGGGGAGGTGACATTGAAGGGTCTGAAGACTGTGTGACGAGAGAGAGGTGGCCAACCAGCAGCTCCACCTCCAACTACTCCAGCTCCACCTGCTGCCTGACCACACACACACGCGAGTCCCTGAGCCAGTCGCCCCGCTGAGCCCTTCCTCAATTCCCGACACACAGAGACAGTGAAAGATAATAAAATGCTTGTTATTTGAACCTACTGATTTGGGGGTTACACATTAAAATAAGAGTAACTATAACATGATCTTTGCAAAATTTACTTGAAACTCAATCCATTCAAAAAAACTTCCTGCCCAATGTCATGATCCAGGCTGCAGGGAAAGTCAAACAAACACGTGGCCTTAAAGAGCTTTCACTCTGGAGGTAGAATCAGTGGTGTGAGTACTAGGAGCTAACTTGGTACAGCGCACAGGCCCTCCACTGGCATGACTAGAGGGAGGGTTCATAGGGCGCTGAGGATGGTGACAAGCTCTCCATAAGAGGAAGGACTGCTTGACAAAGCTCCCAGGGGTGTGGGGGCCACATGCCATCCTGGACACGATGCTTCCCACTGTGGCAGCAGCTCAGGGTGAGCTGTCGGGATGAATCAGTCTAGAAAAGTGAGACATCTTAAAAGGGACGTTAAACAGTTTTGTAAGGGACTTGAATGCCATGCTAAGGTGTTTAAAATTTATTCTGTAAGGGATGGTGAATACACTATAGAGGAGTATTTGTCATGCACATTTTAAAACTAGATATACCCTTTCTCTATATATTCACATATACATTTTAATCTATGTATGTATATGTGTAAATAAATGAAAGATTTTAATTAGAAATATAAAGTATAATTATTGGAATATCAATAGAGAAGTGTATAAGAAGTCTAAAAAGAAGAAATTTAAAATTATTCAAATCCCAATAACCAAAGGTAAACATGGATAACATTTCAGGGACTATCCACAGGTATTTATTTATGCACATTCATTTATTTAAAAATATTTAGTGATCCTGTAGTATGTGTCAGCTGGTGATGAATGAGAAGTTTCATAGTTTTTGGTGTCATTGTGTTTCCAGCACAGTGACAGAAGTGAATAATACACAGAAAAACAACTCAACACACAGACCATTGGAAGTTGCCACACGTGCCCTGCGGGAGCCCACAATGTGCCCTGACACGGATGGGGGCGGTGGTTTACAGAGAGTGGGCAGAGAAGGCTTTGGTAGAGTGATGTGTCATCTGAGACCTGACAAACGCCACAAGCTAAATAACGAGTCCTCAGGCAGAGGAAGGGCTGGGCACAGGCACTGAGCGAGAATGGGCGCGGCCTGTCCACAGCACGGGGAGATTGCAGTGTGGCCAGACCCTGCCAGGGAGGGTCCACGCCCTGACTTCACATGGTGGAGGAAGAGAAAAACCAGACCTGAGCAGGGCCACTGGGAGAGGGACTACAGGACAACAGAGTTGGAATCGTGTCCCAGTGGAGAGACATTCAATTTACTTTAAATAGGGTTGACCGTTTGGGAAACTTTTATGATGAGTATATGCTCTGATCTGAGTGTTTGCGTCTCCCCAAAATTCATATGCTGAACCTTAAAGCCCAAGGTGATGATGGTCTTAAGATCTGGGATGAAAGTGACCTAGAGAAGCTCCCTTGCCCTGCCCACCCCTCACTGTGTGAAGTTACAGGAAGAGATAGCCAGCGGGGAGGCAGGCTCCGGCCAGACACCACGGTGGTCAAGACCTTAACCTTGAACGTAGCAGCCTCCGGAATTGTGAGAAATAAATGTTTATTTTCTCAAACCACCCTGTTTATGGTTTTCTGCTATAGCCCCAAATGAACTAAGTATATAAATATAAAAATAACTTTAAGGAAATAGGATTTTAATAAACATGCTACTTTATTGCTGCATAAAATGTTCTGAATGCTTTTATACATGGATAAATATAGCTCTACTCTATTATTTAGGTGGTGATAGAGTTTTCTGTTATATGCATTATGTGCATGCACTGTCATTAATTTAACTGATTCCTTATGATGGCCATTTATTATTTGATGTTATAAAAAATGCTGTATTGAACATCCATAGAGCATATTCATGACACGCTTTCCCGAATGGTTGTAGAGAAATTTTAACCAGATAGGAAGTCTGGATTAAAGGGATAGACAGTATAAATTTTGTACCTTATTGCTAGATTCTCCTCCAAATATGTTATAATAATTTCTATTTTCTGTAGTGCTGTATAAAAGTATCTCTTGCCCTTTACTTCCATACTCACTGATACTGATATTTCTAATATTTGCCAATAGTATATGTTAAAAAAATATAGTTTTATCTCTATATTTTCTTGTGACCTGTGAGGATGAAGTTCCTTCCATATGTTTCCTGTTATCCATGTTTTGGGAATCAGATCCGTGGATTTTTTGTTCATTTTTTCCATCAACATAGCTGTCATTTTTTCTTATTTCTTTATAATGGCTCAGTAGAAAGCTAATAAAGTTACCTATTGAGTTTTAGATTTCAATTTTTGTTTTTATGTGGTCATACTCACTGGTTTTTTTCTTTGATGTTTTCTGCTTTCAAAGTCAAGCTTTGACAGAGGTAGAAAATCATAATATCATGAAGATGATTCCATTGCATTTTTGGAAAACCAAATGACATCCATTGAATCACCCACAATAGGAAAGTTCAGTAAGCTCAAGAGCTAGAAAAGAAATATACAAAAATCAAAGCTTTCTCACAATAAAAACAAAAGGGGAATAATTTCCCCCAAAAGATTTTGTTCACAATTGCAATGGCATCAAACATATATAAGTAAGCTTTAAAAACACATATGATATGTATGATAAAAATAGAAAAAACCTAGTTATAGTAACCCGAAGGAATGAGCGAAATGAGGGAACTTACCGAGCTTGAGACGAGGGGAGAGCCAGGGTCGTGACGATGGCAATTAGCTCATCCCAATCTGCAAGCTCAATGCACTTCCAGTCAACATCTCGATGATTTTTTAAGATTGATGTAACTATTCTAAACTGTATTTTGAGAAATAAATATGCAACGATAAGAAATGGAGTGGTAATAAAAAGGGAGCTAATGTCATAAATAAAGATATATTATAAACCGACTCTAAATTAAACTGGAAATTGACACAGAAATTGGCAAAATGATGAATGAACAAGAATTCAAGTTAACGCCAAGTGCACACGGGGAGTTCGTCTGTGACCGAGGCAGCATGGAAATCAATGCGCGCACGCGGGTCACTCCTCTGCTTGTTACATCAAAATAAATTCCCAGTGAGCAAAGACTTAAGTGTAAACACAGGCCAAACAAAATCACAGCCATACAGGTACTGAAATAAAATAAGGTATCGTCACAGTTTCAATCGCAAGCGAGGCCCTGCAGCACGACCAGGCGAGCAGGGATTTGGAAGGAAGGGACAGCCGCGGGTGATACTGAGGAGCTGGCCTTGACAGCCTCGGTGACTGATTAGATGTGCGGCAGTGGGGCTGTGGGGGGCGGAGTAAATGTGGTTGGTCTCTCTCGTGGAAGATACTGAAGTCACATCGATATCATTATAACTCGGACTCACGATGTGGGAAATTACCAACAAAAATGAAGAGTGCTCATCAAATCCATCCCCAACGGTTCCATGCCTGGCCCCATCATTGACCTGCAAAGGAACCTGGACAAGGGCCCGTCTGCTTTCTGGGCTCCCATGTGGAGTAGATGCTAGAGCATGTTATGGAAATACCTCTCAGATTTGTGATCCCATGGAAGCAGTGGTTTTGATTATTTGAGAACTTTATTTTTTTTGAAGGTTTTATTTTTGAATCTGTTTTAGGGGTTTTGAGAAACTATATCAGAAAATATACCAGAATTTTGGTCTGGCTGGTATAGCTCAGTGGATTGAGTGTGGGTCTGTGAACTAAAGGGTTGCTGGTTTGATTCCCAGTCAGGGCACATGCCTGGGTTGCAGGCCAGGTCCCCAGTAGGGGGCACACGAGAGGCAACCACACATGGATGTTTCTCTCCCTCTTTCTCCCTCCCTTCCCGTCTCTCTAAAAATAAATAAATAAAATCTTAAAAAAAGAAAATATACCAGAATTTTTTGTTTGTTTATTTAAAATCAAAGCAGATTATGATATCCATCCTAGATGGGATCTTAGACCATAAAAAGGACATCAGGTGAAATTAAGGGAACTTAAATAATAAAATATGAACTTCAGCTAAACATTTATCCACACTGGTTCATTGGCTTTGACTAATGTACTGTGTTAATATAAGATGTTAATAATAGGGGAAACTGGGTGTGGAGTATATGAAAACTCTCTATAATCCTCATAATTGTTTGTAAATCTAAAATAAAATTCTAAAATAAAAAATTTGCTAAACTTGAGTAGAGTCATTTTTTTTTCCCTGAGAAAGAAAACAGCAGTTTGTGATAATTTCTATGAGGAAGAAAATGGGTCCACGTTGGTCTCATTCACTAACAAAACCTGGAGAGAAGAGAGAGAAAAGATGGTCACATCACAGCCTCAGCCAGCCGTTCGTGCCACTTACAGGTGACAGGTAGACTGCCACATCGAGGGTGGACCTCGAGGACATGATCTCAAGGGAAATACACCAAACACGGAAAGGCAAATGCGGCCAAATTCCGTGTATAGGAGGTCTCTAAAGTAGGCAAGTTCATGGGCTCCAAGGGTGCAACAGTGGTTCTCAGGGGCCGGGGGAGGAAGAAGAAACTGGGGATTCACTGACCAACCAGCAATAGTTTTTCTCAAACACTATTTAGAGATGTTCTGAGCAGCATTGTACCTGCAGTGAACAGGAATGTACTGTCCACTTTAAACCTAGCTGAGATGGTAGAGCTCATGACCAGCGTTCTGCCACAATAGAATAAAAAAAATTGTAAACGTGAGACGCATATTTGAAGCTGTTTGTTTTAACAAAGAACGTGATTGAGTCACTGGACATTCGCTGGGTGACAGAGAGCAAAATTCTTTGGAAAAATAAATCCAGGGAATGTAGGTGGGACACTCTAGAGGGACGGAAGGGGCTCGGCCACCTGGTGGCATGGCTGAGAGTTTTACAATCGGGAGTGTTTGGTAAGTAGAAAATCTTATTTGTGCCAAGTTCAGAGACGAATGCTAGGTCACAGATGCCGAGTATAAACTTTGTTTTCTCAATTGAAAGCACAGGGGATACGGTCGCTGTCTTGTAGACTTCAGAGCAGGAAAACAAGAAGAGCTACGGTGGGTAGTCACCAAAGGAGAGCAAATGTCCCCCAGAACAAGAGTGTAAGCGAGCGTGGCGCTGCAGGAGAGGTCAGCCTGTAGAATACCCGGGGTCAGCACTGTAAGTTACCGGGTTCTGAATGTGGCTCCCTAAAGTTCATATTTTGAAATCCTAACCCCAGGGTAATGGTAATAGGAGGTGGGGCCTTTGGGAGGTGCTTAGGTCATGAGGGTGGGGTCTTCACAATAGGATTCCTGTCCTTTCAGAAGACTCAACAGAACTTCCCAGCCCTTCCACCATGTGAGGTCACAGTGAGAAGTCCCGTGACCGTGGTGCGCCCTGATCTCACCTGTCCAGCCTCCAGAGCTGGGAGAAAGAAATGTCTGTTGTTCATAAGCCGCCTGGTCTATGGTGTTGGTTATAGCACCCTGAATGGACTCGAACAGAAGTCCCACAAAATGGGGGGTTTCCATATCAACTTTATCTAAACTTTAAGGACAGGGCAGCCTTAGCTGACAATTGTGTTATGAAATATCAAACCAAACCAAAGTCTTGTCACTATAAGTGACCAACAAGTCTGGTCACAGGGAGTGTTTAAACTTGGCTCTGGGAGGTAGTCTGTCTCCTCTTGTGTCCAAGAAGGGATGAACACCAACCAGTTTTAAAAACTGATTGTGGTTACTAATGCTTTTTTGAAGCCAGTCCTTGGAGCCAGGGAAGACATCAAGGAAGGGCCCTCTGATGCTGGGGCTTCTCATTGACCTGGTTTGCAGAATTCAGGACCCCAGGAGAGTGTTACTGAAAACAGTTTTCTAAGAGAAGTTCTCGTTTACTCTATTATTTTAAATACATGAAGCTCTAACTCATCATTCTTTTAAGGAGACCATCTTTCTAAAAACTGAAAGAGCTGGGGTACTCCACAGTCACAAGCAAGCCCAAGATGACTTACCTGATGTAGACACATTCCCGAGAGAAGTGCACATAGGACATGACCTTGACATTGTGTAAGTACACCCAGTTGTCTCCTGGCTGTAAATGGAGAGTTTTATGGACAAGCACAGGGGATACTGATAGTAACATATTAAAAGTATTATCTTATTGATTACCTAATTGAATTCTCAGAATATTTTAGTAAGTTAGACATCGCTGGGGCAATTTTCCCTCTTTTTGCAAAAAGTAAACTGAAGCTCAGAATTCACTGAACTATTCAGGACTCAGCCAGAAATCAAACAGGAGCATTCTAAAGAGAGGAATTTCATTCCTTTGAGGCTAAAGGTACTGTTTGTACCACTTTGTAAGTTGACAAAATTGATATTTACTTGAAATAATTTATTTATGAGACTACAGAGATATTTATATTGATCTCCTGTACAATTTTTGTTATTAAAATAACTTACCAAATTTGAGGTTAGTCTCTGGGCTAAACTTTTCTTTAGCTGTCTCCAGGGAAATGTAGTTCCTATTTTAAGAGCTTAGGGAAGATTTGGAAGCATTCTACAAAAGAAGAAAAATGAGGAAATCTGGAATGGAAAGATAATTGTGCTTCTTAGTTCCCTTAAACTAAAATGCTAAAACTTTATTGGAGAAATTGTTCATATTAATTAACTTGTGCCCTTTCTTCTCAAGCAAGATTATATTCCAGTTAAGACAAAGGTTAAAGCAGTACATACTCTTGAATGCAAATACAAATTAATTTTATTTGTCCCTAATTAAATGTTATCTGCAATTGTCATCTAAGCATTCATTTCTATTTATAACCACAGAAAAGCTATTATTTTTGACTTTCTCTTGCCTCTGAGATTCCTCAAAGCCATTTTATTGCTGGATGTTATTTGAGATAAAACTAAAAAAGCAAACAATAGTTTTTCTTTTAAGCTCTGATCCTTAATCTATGACCATTAATTATGTTTAATTTCTCTTCTTTAAAGCATTTCTTTTTCCCTAAGACCCTTTTTATTCCTCTTGCAGAAAGAGGTTTCCACATCCTCCCTCCCAGCAGGAGCGTGTACAAGATCTGACTTTGTATCTTGCTGGGAGTCTTTTTTTTTTTTTCCATGAAAGCTCAGTTCATGTTCTAACACTCTATCAGAAACAATCTAAGCTTTGTAATTATTTATAATTGTAACATTCAAAGCAAATGTACATAGCAGGATATATTTGCTTCTGGCATTTTCAACACCCAAAAAGTAATCTGTAAGAAGAAAAATAGGGTAGCGTATTTTTTTTTTTTTTTTTTGGACAAAGCAAAGTAACAAAATGACATTAGATGGGCATTACCTCACTACAGCGATGCTGCATATTATTCAGGAAGTGATGGGGACTTTGGAGCAAGGCAGGACTTGGCATGAAAGGTCTTCTTAGCGTCCTCAAGCCTTGCTGTTCTCATTTGTGTGAGGGGTGGTCATGCTTGCATCAGGGCCACTTTTTCTAGCATCTTTACGTTTTCCTTCTGCAGTGGCATTATTCCCATTAGAATACAAGATTCTTGAAAAAAATTACCCTGACCTCAACTTTCCCTTCCTGTGATTGCTGTGTGTACTGCTTTCCTCCACATAAAACAATCATGGAGAGGCTCACGGTGGCATGTCCCATTTGGTGTTCTCCAGTCCGCCTCCTGTGCCACCGCCGTGTGAACGAACCCTGGGGAGGGTCTCTCCACAACCTCCGGGCTGACGGCCTCCACGGGCCCTTTCCCCAGCTCGTCTTGTTCCATCGGGCGCTCCTCTGATCTTCCAGAAGCTGTTGCCTCTCTCTGCCCCGGTGACACGAACAAGAGAATTGGTTTTCTTCCCATTTCAGCAGCTGTTCCTTGGGTCTCCCGTGCAGGCTCTTTTTACCTCCTCACTTGGAAATTCTGTAGTGCTTTGAGGCACAGGCTTGGCCCCTTTTCCTTCTGCATCTTCTAACCTCAGGGAACCTCAAGATTCCGGGGCTTTGTCCCCTGTTTTTATCTGGTGACAGTGAGTTTAGACCTCAGCCTCACTACCTCATTTCTCAACAGGTGTGTCCAGCTGCCCACCTGACATCTCTATTAGAAGTCTCTCTCAGACACCTCCAGGAATTTCAAACCACACCTGCACCTGCTCCTACCTTAGCCTTTCCCTTCCCAGCAAACCGCACAGCTTTCAAACTAGCCAATCAGTATCGGGTTCATCTCCAAGTCCTGGGGTGTCATTGTCCCAACATGCATTGGTGTTTCCCCATCTTTTCTTGTCCAGCTGCCATCCCTGCTATTAGATGGTTGACTTGTGTGTTGAAGTCCTGACCCCCAGTACCTCGAATGTACCTTATTAGGAGATAAGGTCTTTTCAGGGACAATTAAGCTGAAATGAGGCTATTAGGGTGGGCCCTGATCCAACACAACTGAGTTTTCATAGAAAGGACTCTTTGGAGACAGACACAAATGTAGGAGAATGCAGAAGATGGGGGCGGAGATCGGAGTGGTGCTTCTGTAAGCTGCCGTCAAACTCCCGCAGATCCCCGGAGACGCCTGGGGTACATGCTCCCTCACTGCCCCCGGAGCAAACCAAGCCTGCTGACACCCCGATCTCCGACCTCTGACCTCCAGGACTGTGAGACAATGCTTTTAGTTTAAACCACTGAGTTGTGCTACTTTATTACAGCGGGCGTAGGAAACTAGCGCACGGCCTTACCTGGATTCCTGCCCCTAACTGGTTTCACCTTTGCTTCCCGTCTGTTCTCTTGCACCATGGCAGGAGTGGTTGGAAAAGAAAACTAATTTCAATCACGCCACTCCCTGTGTGGCTGTCTTCTCCCGGTATTTGGGGGGAAAAAATCAAACTCTGTTCGATGGTTTATGAGAAACCTGGTATGACTTGAATATCTCCTCACACAATTCTCTTCTTTTGTCACTACGGGCAATAATATTTATCTTCTATTACTCCCTACAATATTGCAGAATTCCTTCCTGCCTCAGGGCCTTTGCTCATGCTGTTCCTCCGGCCGAGAGACTCACGCCCGCTGTTGAAATGACTGCTGCCTTCTCACAATTCGGGTGTCTGCTTAAAGGCTGAGATGCTTTATCAGAAGGCCTCCTTCCCTATCTCAATGTGCCCTCCTTATTCCCATCTCCATATTATACAGAATGCTCGCTTATTTAATCATTTTAATTCATTTATGTGTGTGTTTAATGCCTATCTCTCTGAAACATAAAAAGTATCAGTCTATGAGCCTTGCCTTCATATTCATAATTTATTACCAGTAGCTTCCAAATACTTTGTCAAATGAATAAATAAACAAATGGCCATCAATGATTTTTTTCAAAATGAGTCTATATAGCATATTCTTCATTTACTCAACATGTACTAATTGAGCCCTTTGGCATCAGGCACTGTTTTAGGCACTAAGAATTCAGTACAGACCGGAAAGACCAGGCCATATTCTGGGGAAGCAGTAAACATACAGACCCTGAGGAAGAAATACACCTGGTACCTGTAAGGAATGGCATGAAGCCCACGGAGGCAGGAGCAGGCGAAAGGTAGGGCTTTGAGATACGGGAAATAAGAAGAAAAGAGACAAAACCAGACTTTCACGTATGGATGAGCCGGGGTCAGAGCAGAGGGAACAATGGGCTATTGTTACAGTGCAGGCGGGCATGGCGGTGGCTGGAGCTGATCGATGGCAGTCGTGCTGGACAAGAGATATAGTCAGGTTCTGGGTCATTTTAAAAGTAGAGCCTCAAGGAAGAGCTGATGAATTGGACGCGGGCAGTATTAATCGAAAGAGAGAAGTTATAGATAATTTCCAGGTTCTTGACCCAAGCAACTTAATGAATGTACTTGTCATTTACAGAGATGGGGTCACTTAGAGGAGCAGCTTTGGGAAGAGACTGGGATCTCGGGTTTGGACATGTAAAATTAGAAATATCTACTGGACAACCAGATGGAAATGTCACTTAGGCAGTGGCTGCAGGAGTTTAAAATTCAGCACAAGGGTCAGTTCAAAGTAATCAATAAATTTCAGGCCGTGGGATTTTATATATGGACACTCCTTTAGGACAGCGCTTCTCATGGTTAGCAATTGGCAAGCCGTCACTGTCTAGGGGTATATTGCAAAACCTTCCTCCTGTGTCAGATGTCAAGTCCAGTTCAGGAAGGATTTGGATGTAAATAATTTTATTGACATCTTATGCAATGGTAGACATTTATTTAATGGATTAAAACAGAAAAGGAAATGATACTAAATTTCTCTAAAACCTTGTGCGCTGTGTAGGGAGAAAGCATTCTTTTCTAAATGTTTATTGGGTAGTCTTTTATCTCACGGACATTTGTAGAAACCCTGTTATGTGTCAGCCACTGACAGTATCCAGATTACATAATGAAAAATAGCAGGCCATCCCCAGATTTGAAGAATCCAACATCTGTAGAAGAAGTAGGTGCCTGGGTTGCAGCTAATAATCCTTGCTGCAGTCACCTCGGCACGCCATTGTGAGGTTCAAAAGAGGTAATTGATGTGAAAGGCTGAATTGTGTCCACCTATAGCATTAGTTGGTTTTTATTCTTTTTAATATAGGCAGAATGTAAGGCCAGAAATCGAAAGTGGCAGGTCTGGGAATCAGCCCCAGATTTCTATTTCTAGATCAGGGCTCATGACTACATTGCACGGGTCCATCCTGACTCCCTTCTAACACAAACATCACTGTGAAATGACCAGGTCATGAGTCTTGGGTTCCTTGTTTGAAAAGCAGAGAAAAAAAGAGCGAACATGCCCATGTTGTTTTGAATGAGCATTCGATGCGTCAGCATAGGTGAAACATTAAATACTGTTGTTCCTGCTTTTTCTTAGTGACCTCTAACAAATTGCTTGTTGTGACTGAGCATCATTTTTCCTGTGACTAAAGCAGGATGAATAATAATGCCTACTTTGTGAGGCGGGTGTAAGGATTAAACGGAAGAAGGCCCCCTTAGCCCAGCGCGGAGCCCGCTTCCACGGCTGGTATTGCTGCTGTGGGAACACACAGCGAAGGTGCAGGTGGCCGTCCCACTCATCTCAACCCTTCCGTCTGCGTTTCTGGTTAGCCAGCCCACTGACCTGACAATTGGGAGGGGAAGCCTTTAGGGGTGAAAAGAAATCTCTTCCAGAAAGGTTTATTTTTACCACTGGTGGAGCATTATTTTCTGTGTCATGGTCTTCTCTATTCAGGTTTGTTTTCCTTCAGAAGAATTTATTGGTAAGAATTTTAAAACTGTTAAAGATAGTGTATTGGAAATTAAATTCTACATTTTAAAAATAATTTTAATGCTTATAAAGTAAGTCCCATGAAAATAAATGATCAAGGGGCTGGGACTAATATCTGCCTAGGAAAAAGTGAAAGACACCGGATCGATTTATTCAACATTAGATAGAAATGGGCAAAGAGTGGCTTAACAACGGTGAGCAACTGGGAGGGAAGTTGAGAGAAAGAATATTTGTTGAGAACCTACTTTGCATCCTACACCGCTGGCTGCTTTTTATGTGTCTTTCCATTACACAGTCACATCTGCCCTATTGTGACAGAGGAGAAAACTGAGGTCAGAGTGGCTTTGCCACGGGCCTTAAGTCACATGGGCAGTAAGTTAAGTAATTAAAAACCAGGCGCATCTACTTCCAAGTCCTCTTCTCTTCCTACTACATCATCTTCCTGGATGATCAGCATTTACCAATATCATGTGATAATTGATATTTATTTAACATCCAATACACCGTGGCTTTCTGTTGGGTGCTGAGAGAACCCACAAAGAGATGAGCTTGGACGCCACACCTGGGGAATCAAGGCCCAGTATCGCTGACTTTCCTGAAGGGTTCAGCCTCAGCACTATTGATATTTGGGGTCAGATACTTCTTTACTGGGCAGGGTTGTCCTGTGTACTGTAGGATGTTTAGCATTATCCGTGGCCTTCACCCATCAGATAGACCAGTCCCTGGTTGTGACAAACGAGATGTCTTCAGATACTGCCCAGTGTCTCCTGGGGTCCGAATCTCCCCTGGTGGAGAATTTCATTACTAGACTGACCTTATGGGGTTAGGGACCATCTCTGGATAGTCTGCTGTTAGATCATTTGCCCAAGGACTTACAGTGGAAGGCATGACTGGCTGATTCCTTTGGTGATGAATCTTAGTCATTTTTTCCTTCCTTACTACACAATTTGTGCATCTAGAAGTTTGAAACTCATCATAAGAACAGACAAGAATTTAGTCTGGCTAAAGGCCAACTTCCCTTAAAGTATAATCACCTGCCCTTTAAAAAACTGACCTTGTATCTTTTCCCCATAATTCTTCAGCATTCTGCCCTTCCACATTCTACCCTCCCAGAAATAAATTGAGCTTTGCCCCAACCTCACCTGAAGTCTGCTTGTAATTCTGAGTACTGTGGTAAATAAAGTCACTTTACATATATGTGAAGAATTATTTAATAGGTTTCTGAGGCTTTTGTTCTTTGCATTTGTTAATACTAGTGACGCTGTGTTGGGTTATCAGTCTCATCGTCCTGCTTCCTTTCCCTCATAGCACTGATTGCTCCCTGAGTTTACCTGTTTGTTACAGGTTTCCTCTCTGCCTTTCTCAACCCCAGCCCACTCCCTCCCATCCTCCAAGCTGAGTGATGGCGGAATTCTGATCTGTCTGGCTCACTTGGGGATTTGCAGAGCCTAGCACACGACCAGGGGTCAGTATACATGTGTTGAATGAATTAAAGCTTTCTGTATTGTGTAACTTGGCAGTTTCTAAGCATTTTGGTAGCAGATGCCATCCATGCTCCATTGTCTGTGCTGGAAACTCCCAGGTACCATGGCTCTGAAGGACTTCTATAGCTCTGGCCTGAAGCATCTCCCTGACTCTGGGGTAGGCTCAGCCTGCAGTGGGACAGGCAGACCAGGATGCTAATGCGCCAGCCTCCAGCCAAAAAGGATGGGACCTGGTGAATGAGCATCCCAGTTGTCTACCCCTCGGGGTGAGATCAGTCAGAGGGGAGCTCTGGAATGTCTGTTAGCGTCCTAAGTGGGACAGAGCCCAGAGCTCCACACGTATCCCCTGCTCATTAATGCGCCTTAATTGGCCCTGTTCCCTTCCTTGTCTTACTTCCTCACCCCTCTATTAGATTGGGAGGGCTGTCCCAACGATGTCTCATAGACTGAGGGGCTCAAAAACAAAAACCCAGTTCTGGAGCCCAGAAGTCTGAGATCAAGGTGTCAGCAGGGATGGTTTCTTCTGTGGCATCTCCTCTTGTCCTGATGATGGCTGTCTCCTCCCTGTGCCTCCCTCTATGTGTCTGTGTCCTCATTTCTTCCTATAAGGACAACAGCCTTATTGGAGTAGGAATTTCCCATATGACCTCATTTTACCTTAATTACTTCTTTAAAGATTCTATCTCCAAATACAGCCCCTTTCTGAGATACTGGTCATTAGGGCTTCAACAAATGAACTTTGAGGAGACACAATTCAGCCCATGACACCTTTCTTACCAGTGTTTCCTGCTTTGGTAGCCCAAATGATCTTCATGCCCTCAAATCCCTGTTTATCTGCTTCTGAAAGAACCCAAAGTAAGGCCATTTTTTCCAATCCTTTTCTTTTTCTTTTTTAAGTGCCTAATTCTTTTAACACTTCTGCTAAAGTGTATTTATCCACATTGCACATATGGGGAAACTGAGACTCAGAGAGGCCATACAGATTCCCAGCACTCTGTGAGGAGGCAAACAAAGAGAGCTGGGCTGGGAACCCAGATCCAGGGGGGTCGGCATGTTCACATCCCCTCTGCTCACCTCTGCTGTGGTCCATGATCTCCAGAAGGTCTCCAGAGGGACACGAGAGAGTTCATGAGGCTGTAGATAAATGTCTTAACTGACCTAAGAAATTTCCTCCTTCCTTTCTTCCTTCCTTCCTTCCTCTTTCTTTTTCTTTCTTCCCTTCTTTCTTTTCTTTCTTTCTTCCTTCCTTCCTTTCTTTCTTCTTTCCTTCCTTCCTTCCTTCCTTCCTTCCTTTCTTTCTTTTTTTCTTTCTCTCTTTCTCTCTCTCTTTCTTTCTTTCTCTCTTTCCTCCCTCCATCCCCCCTCCCTTCCTTTCCAAAAAGTGTTACTGCTGATACTTGAACAGAACTGCATTCCTATTTCTCAGATCAACTTTACCAGCTTTCCTAAGCAGTCTCTGGGGAAGCATCAGCCTGGTCCAAGGGAAATACAAGATGAATAAGATCCTGTCCCCAAAAACTCCCCTGTGAAAAATGTCATGTAGATTTTTGTGCTAAGAAAGCTTTGTTTCCAATGTGGAAAGAGGTGTTACTCCTTTGGAGATTCAGAACTAAATAACAGCTACTATCCTCCCTTTAAGCAGGCTTGCTAGAAAACATCAGGTTGACCCATTTTGTTAGTGTATTTGACATTTACTCCCTTTCCCCTTGATGGGTTTTCTGTATTTTCACGCTGACATTTCAGGGCACTGACAACCATCCAACAATGACACCACCGACACCAATAACAGCTATTATTACCAACATTAATTAAAAACGTTATGTTTTAGGCTCCATGATTTGTATGTATTCTATTCTTTCACAGAGTGACTCAGTGAGGTGGTTGAGTAAACAAACAACGGCCCACAGGTGAAGACTGAGGTTTAGAGAAATAACTTGCATCCTCAAGATCATATGACTAAATAGATGAGACATTGCAGATTCAAACTCACGTCTGCATGACTCCAAAGCCCAGAGTTACCCTGAGTGCTACACTCTACATGTCATATTTTAGGCCGCCTGAGATCTCCTATGAAAGGGGGTGAGCTATACACTGTGGGCAATGTGGAGGTGCCCTGCTCAGAACCCCTCTCACAGAATCTGCTGCAGGAAGCATCCGTGAAGCTGAATCTTCAGATCCACCCCAGGCAGAGCTTCACCTGGAGTGCCTGAGTGTGGCAGGGTTACTAGTATATGTCCATTCTTGCCTCATGACAGGGGACTCTTCTAGTGGGTTCCTTTGGCTCAGAGATACCTTATTGGCTTAGCTGAGACTTTCACCAAATTTTAGCTGAGGTGCTCACTACCCAACCTTCCCATCCTTCTCTCCTTTCACAGGTGTGAGATGAACATTGTGGTCTCAAGCCCTTCCTACCTACTCTTGCTCTCTCCCCCTTTATCCTTCACAGGTGTTTTCCCCAATAGTTTCATCAGAGGGAATGAAAGAACAGAAGTTGATTCATTTTTCCATTTATGTAATATAATCCCAGAGTTAACATAATGCCTGGGACTTATTCGGTGCTTGATAAATATTTGCTGGGTAAATGCCTCCTGTATTCAAGTTGCCTTCAAGATTTGAATGGGATGACATGTATGCTAATTGACAACAGAGACAGGATGCATAAGGGAAGAAAGTTTTGTGATCAGAGAAAAATGAGGAAAGTGTTTCGGTTGTAGAAGATTAAATTGGACAACCCAGCAGAGACCTTCATGGAGTGGGCAGCCTCACACCTGATTTTAAGGAGCATATATCATTTGCATGAGTGAAGAAAGTCAAAGAAGTTAGTCGAAGCTACAGAATCAGTGTGAGCAAAGTAGGGAGGTATGTTCTATTATGTGGCTTATGCTGGACAAGTAAGTGGTGCTGTATTTCTGGGGTAGCATTTTATTGAGCATAGATGGGGAGCAGAAAAGAAAGGGAAATTGGGGTACAAGTTAGAGAGTGCATGAGGTGTATGACATTATACCCTTTGAATGATTCAGCAATGAGAATAATGATAGTTGTTTTATAACAGTGTTATCATGTACAAGTACAATGCAAGCTACAAATCTGAGCCATAGGTGCAATTTAAAATTTTCTAGTAGCTGCATAAACATCTATAAGAAAATAGATGAAAATGATTCAATAATGTTTTATATTATCTAATATATCCAAAATATTATCCCTTCAGCATGTAATAAATATAAAATTATTAATGAGATATTTTAGATTGTTTTTTAATGAAATCTTCCAAAGCACATCTCAACTCATTCATACGTAACCACGCATCTCCACTCAGAGAGCCACATGGATGTTCTCAATAGCCACCTGTGGCTAGTGAATGCTTTACTGAGCAACCCAATCTATAATATTCAATTGTGGATGGCCCAACAAAATAGTTTAGGGAAGTCACACCTGGGAGGGGATGCACTTCCTGGGAGGTGCTGGCTGACAGCACAGCCTTTGAGTGGGTGCCTCTGCGGAAGGGCAGCAGCTGGGTTGGAATCCAGCTCTTGCGATGGCTCAGTGGGTGACTGGAGCCCAGCAGGGCCCCCAAATCTGTTTCTTCCTTTGGGCAATGATGACACTGCCGTTCAGCCCTTCTGTTGCTTGTCCTGCTTTTCCAATAAGCTATTATTACTCGTGCAGGCCTTACACAATCAATTTAATTTACTAAACAAGCCTATGAGGTATGCGCTGCTATTATATCCTAGAGCTGTTAGAGTTGGGGGTGCTGTGACACAGGCAGGTGAAGGGACTTGCTTGGGGTCACCCAGTGAGCAAGGGTGAGAGCCGGGATTCAAACCCTGGCCATCCAGCTCCAGAGTCCAACCTCTTATCATTGTATATGTCTCCCCTTATTCCCCTCTGCCCTGCATGCCCCCTCCCATCCACATTCCCCCCCTTTAGTTCATGTTCATGGGTCATACATATAAGTTCTTTGGCTTCTACATTTCCTATGCTATTCTTAACCTTCCCCTCTCTATTTTCTACCTACCACTTATGCTACTTATTCTCTGTACCTTTTCCCCCTCTCTCCCCTTCCCACTCCCCTGTTGATATCCCTCCATGTGATCTCCATTTCTGTGGTTCTGTTTCTGTTCTAGTTGTTTGCTTAGTTTGCCTTTGCTTTTGTTTTAGGTGTGGTCTTTAACAACTGTGAGTTTGCTGTCATTTTACTGTTCATATCTTTTATCTTCTTTTTCTTAGATAAATCCCTTTAATATTTCATATAATAAAGGCTGGGCAGTGATGAACTCCTTGAACTTGACCTTATCTGAAAAGCACTTTATCTGCCCTTCCATTCTAAATGACAGCTTTGCTGGATAGAGTAATCTTGGATGTAGGTCCTTGCCTTTCAATGACTTGGTATACTTTCCAGCTCCTTTCTTGCCTGTAAGGTCTTTTTTGAGAAATCAGCTGACAACCTTATGGGAACTCCTTTGTAGGTGATTTTCCCCATTTCTCTTGCTGCTTCTAGGATTCTCTCCTTATTTTTAATCTTGGGTAATGTCATTATTATGTGTCTTGGTGTGTTCCTCTTTGGGCCCAACTTCTTTGGGACTCTCTGAGCTTCCTGGACTTCCTGGAAGTCTATTTCCTTTGCCAGATTGGGGAAGTTCTCCTCCATTATTTGTTCAAATAAGTTTTCAATTTCTTGCTCTTCCTCTTCTCCTTCTGGTACCCCTATAATTCGGATGTTGGAACATTTAAAGATGTCCTGGAGGTTCCTGAGCCTCTCCTCATTTTTTTGAATTCTTGTTTCTTCATTCTTTTCTGGTCGAATGTTTATTTCTTCCTTCTGGTCCACACTGTTGATTTGAGTCCCAGTTTCCTTCCCATCACTATTGGTTCCTTGTACATTTTCCCTTATTTCACTTAGCGTAGCCTTCATGTTTTCATCTAATTTGCAACCAAATTCAACCAATTCTGTTAGTGTCCTGATTACCAGTGTTTTGAACTGCGCGTCTGATAGGCTGGCTATCTCTTTGTTGCTTACTTGTATTTTTCCTGGAGTTTTGATCTGTTCTTTCATTTGAGCCATTTTTTTTCTTGGCTCATCTGTTATGTATAAGGGGTGGAGTCTTAGATGTTCACCAGGGCGGGGTAACCCATGTTATTGTGTTGTGATGCTGTCTGTGGGGAAGGGGTCTTAGAGGGAACAATGCCACTTGCTCAGCTCTTGGTGGCTTTCAGTCCCTTCCCCCTCTACCCACAAGCAAATTGGGCCCTCCTGGTGCTGATTCCCGGGTGGGTGGGTTTGTATACATTCTGGGTCTCCCCTGTGGGTCTCTCCAATGAACTCTCCTGTGAGGCTGGGAGTTTCTCTCACTGCAGCCCCAACCCCCACAGGTGTTTTCAGTCGGTGGTTTGAGATTTTGTTTCCCTGTGCTGGACAACTGGACTGTGTTGTCTGTTTCTCTCTCCAGCTGTTCTTTATCCGCCTGCGAATGTGGGACTGCCCACTACCAGCCATGGGCTTCCTGGGTCTGCCAGCTGCTGCCTTGGTGTGAGCCCTCTCCACCCAGCTGCCCATCTCCACCCCTCCTACTGGTCTGGATGAGTGTGTCTTCTTTAACTCCTTGGTTGTCGGACTTCCATACAGTTCAATTTTCTGTCAGTTCTGGGTTTTTGTTTTTAAATTGTTGTTGTCCTTCTTTTGGTTGTGCGAGGAGGCACAGTGTTTCTACCTATGCCTCCATCTTGGCTGGAAGTCGTTCGAGACTCCAAATTTTAAACAATTATAACACCGATGATAAAACAATGACAAAATCAAGTATTCACAAGGCAGGTATTTCTAAGTGTAACCAGGAGATGTTGCTTTAGACAGCAGAGCCAAATTCTGTATCAGAATTTATATAAAACAAACTCTGTAATCCTCAATATTTATCATGAACCAGTTGTTCAATAGGCTTAGGATTAATTTCTATTCATATAGAGTTTTTAGAAATTATATTTTTTAATGTTTAATAGCGTCAAATGATTCACAGGCACTTTTATATGCATTAACACTTTCAGTCACTAGGAGTGGATGGTACTTTTCTGGAAGATGAGGAGAAGTTTCAGAGTGGAAAGAGACTTGTCCACAGTCATAGAGTAAATGATCTTGGAGCAAGGTCCCTGAATTCGAGCCTGCCCATCATCCTTGACACTTTCAGTTCTGTGTATAAGGCACAGAAACATTTGTATCAATGTTGTATTGGTTGCTGTTTCAAAGAACTGCATGTCTGTAAACAGGGACTTTGCACTTGACCTTCTCTTACTCAGCAATAATTATCACCCGTTGTTATGGGTGAAATGATCTCCTACTAAGAGATATTGATATTCTAACCCCCCAGTACCTGTGAATGTGACCTTTTTTTTTGGAAATAGGGTCTTTGCAGATGATCCAGTTAAGGTGAGGTCTTTTGGGTGGGCTCTCATCTAACATGACTGATGTCCTTACAAAGAGAGACAGACACAGATAGAAGGAGGCGATGTCAAGACACAGGGAAACAATGGCCATCTGTGAACCAAGGAGCACACGAGGCCCCCAGAAGCCAGGAGAAGGCTCTGAGAAGAAACCAACCCTGCAGCGTTAGTCAGCTTGAGCTGCTGTAATAAAGTACCATAGACCATGTGACTTATAAAAATAGAAATTTATGTCTCACCATTCTGGAATCTGAGACCTGGTTCTGGCAAGACTGTCTTCCAGGTGGCAGACTGCTGATTTCTCTCTGTATTCTTACACGACAGAAACATCTCTGGGTCCCGTTTCTAACAGCACTAATGCCATTCATGGGGACTCCACCTCAGGAACTCACCTTCTAATATTATCAAATTGGGGGTTTGGGATTGGGGGAGGAAAACAGCATTTAGACCTTAATACCTGCCAACACCTTGATTCAGACTCCTGGCATCGAGGACTGTGAGGTGCTAAATGCCTGTGGGTTAGGCTACCTGGTTTGTGGTCCTTTGCTGCAGCAGCCCTAAGAAACGAATTTCCCTCATGACCTTCCCACGTCTGGCTCTCTGAGCTTAAATGTGAACCCCTCAAAGAGGTCTTTCCTGAAGGTCACCAACGTGGCCATGGACTCATTACTGTCTATCATTTTACTTGACTATTCCTTTCCTTAATCTGTAAAAGGTTTTGTTTATTTAATTGTCCACACAAAGTCCACCTCCCTAAATGAGAACATTAGTTTTGCAAAGGGAAGTGCCTCATCTGCCTTGTTCATTGAGATCGCCTGGCATACAGAACAGATGAATATTGACAGATGAGTAAGGACGGAGTATGAGGGAGGCGGGCAGGAAGGAAGGAAGTCAAAGTGGAGCTGTGTTAGCCTCTTCTGTGGAAACACTGTGTGAATTACAGAGAAGTATGCAGATACTACAATTGTTATCATCATCATCACCATCACCATCATATTTTTCTTTGAGCTTGAGACTCTTTGTGTACCACTTTATTCAGATTTTAGAAGCCAATCAAAGAAATCCATTGCTTCCCTGGATGTGTTTTTCTTGAGTTTTATTTCATCATCATATGCTAATCCCTTTGACTTTGAAGAGTACCAATTCCAGGGTCTCCTATAAATAAATATTTGCCTTATTAACATGCCTGCTCAAGTACTAATTGCTTTTTAAAAAATACCAGAGCCTTTGACACAGCTGCAGTGTGTATAACCTTTATGGATATTATTTTACTTCTAATTACATGTGCTCTTCACTTGTGGCTAAAAGTAACTCTCGTCACCATCCCTGCCAAATCGATCCCGGGCACCTTCATTATCATTTCTTTTCCCCGCAATGGTGGCAAAAGTGTCCACATACGTCTTTCTAGGTCGATCCCTCATTCAAGGAAATGACAACTTGGGTTTTAAGGAGGCGGATTTTTAGTCACGGTCGCTTTGTGCGACCTTTTCACAGTCGAAGCCTCTCTGTCCCTGTCTCACTGGGGGCCGACTCCTGTTAGGGCGCTGTCACTGCGCAAAGAGAGAGACGCTGAATGAGACCCCAGGGGCTCAGCTCAGTGTCAACATCTTCAGCGTGCTCCTGTTATGGACCCTGAACGAGTCACTTATGTTTTCTGACCTGTAGGTTCCTCATCTTTCAGAGGGACACAGCGACATCACACGTGTGTGGGGAGCCCCCTGGGGTGACCGTAGACGGGCAGAACGTTTCTCGGAGCGGCAGTGTTCTCAGAAATGGCAGCTGCTCGCTTTGTGTTACTTCCTTCTTTCCTGAAATCTCCCTTTGTCTTCTCCTTGACTCCATCTGGTGGGATTAGGTGAAAGGTGGGGGAGAGAGGGGTGGGAAGAGAGAGGGGGACAGACTCTTTCCTTCTTCTCACCTTGGTACAGAGAAGGGGCAACAGACTCTGGGTTCCCCTCTCCTGCTCCAGTGTCAGGTTCTTGTGGCTTTGGTAAGAAGCGGGAAGTGACTATGATTCAAATAGCTGAGAGATCCCTCGTGTGTGTGTGTGTGTATGTGTGTGTATGCATGTGTGGGTGTGTATATTTGAGAGGGCTCACTCATTGACCAGTACAGTGTGGGGCAAAAGTAGGTTTACAGTTGTGAGTACTCAAAACACAAAGTTTATTCTTGTATTATTATTTATTAATTATGGTATTATTTTCCATATGAACAACTGTAAACCTACTTTTGTCCCACTGTGTGCACACAGGGTGGAGGACATGAAGGGAAGGAGGCTTTATTGGAAGCACGCCCTATGTCCCAGGGACTGTGGTGGAAATTACTGGATCATTTGGTGGCAGTGCATTTGGAAGGACTAAGAAAAGAACTATAACTCTTGGACAGCTGGAGGTCACTGTGTGTGAGAGAGTATGAGTGTGTATGTGAGAGTGTTGGTGTGAAGGGGTGATGGAGGGTGTGTGTGTAGGTGTGAGAGTATGTGAGCACATATGTGTGCACCTGTGAATGTATGTGGGCCTGGGAGTATGGCTGTGTGGGAGACCGTGTGACAGAGAAGTGTGTGATGAACATGTGTGTGTGTGTGTTAGGAGGGTAGACATCAATAAGGGCCTAGCTTCAGGGCCCTGGCTCTTCACTCACTAGCTCAGAAACCTTAGTCATTTAATGTCTCATGTCCTCTGCCTTCTTACTTGAAAACAGTATTCGTGAGACAAAAAGAGAATTATGTAGCAAACGTGTGCACATACGTTCCACTGGAAAGTGTGCAATCTGTCTGACTGTAAATTTTGCTGGACCCTTTTGACTCTTTGGGGGTTCTGCCGATTCACAGGTTTCTGTTCCTGTCTCTCTCTTGGCCTTGACCTCTCAGATGGTGTGGGAAACACTCGGGTTGCGGGAGGCAATGGGATCCAGCAGAGTGTGAGGGAGGGGGAGCTATAGCACAGAGCTTTGAAGCGGAGGTGGCCACGCTTGCCTGGCAGTATTCTGTGAGCAGTGTGCAGCTCCTCAGCTCCACCTATTTGGTGCCAGTGCCATGGCTCAGGGGTCTTTATAACACTCCTAGGGCCTGCTGCCTCCCAGCCCTTCTAAATGGAGACTAGAGGGTGGAAAGAGTAGTCGCGGAGCTGCCTCAGGGGACCTGCAGAGGCCTCCAGTCTGATTTTACTTTCTGTTGAAGCAGATGACATTTGTCTTGTGCTGGATTTCTCCTGTCCCCCTCACCTACTTTCCACACTCGTCCATCCGCCCGGACCTCGCAGGCACCGGGTCTGCTGGCCGCCTTGCCTTCGGGCTACGGTGTAGCCACAGCAACGGATAAGTGGTGCGAGTCTGGATGGAGCAGAGGACCAGGTCGGGCACTTTTTTTCTTTGAAAGTTTATAACACTTTAGTGTTATTATTTTTCTTTATTTTCATTGTTGACTCTATTACAGTTGTCCTCATTGCCCCTCCCTCTGCCCACCTTTACCCATCTGCAACCCCCTTCCCCTCTACCCATCGCCACGCTGTCGTCTGTGTCCATGGGTTATACATGTATGTCCTTTGCTTAACACCTTTACCTTCTTTCATCCAGTCCCTTTCTCCCCTTTGACAGCTGTCGGTCTGTTCCGTATATTCACGCCTCTGTTTCTATGTTGTTCTTCAGTGCAGTTTGTTCATTGGATTCCACATATAAGCGGGATCATATGGTATTTGTCTTTCTCTGACTGACTTATTTCACTTAGCATAATGTTCTCCAGGTCCATCGATGCTGTTGCAAAAGTGAGAGTTACTTTTTTTTTTTTTTTTACAGCCAAGTAGTATTCCACTGTGTAAATGTAATACAGCTTTTTTTCCCACTCATCTACTGATGGGCACTTGGGCTGTTTCCAGATCTTGCTATTGTAAATAACGCTGCAATGAACATAGGGGTGCATATTCTTTCAAATTGGTGTTTAGGGATTCTTTTACTTTTTTAAAGATTTTTTGGGTGTGTCCATTTCCTGCATCAACTCCCCCCACTTTCCCTAACGGCACTCTTCCACATTACTAAGGGGAAAGATTTCAGGATGGTTTGCTTCAGTCACTGTCCCCACTCACGTTTTGCAGAGGGAATTGGAGCGCTGAGAGGCAAGGCAGTTTTCCTGAGGCATCAGCTCCACGGTCTGCATCTTCACTGTGCTGTGGACGACACGGGTGTTCAGTAGCTTGGCCACAGACACAGGAGTAGAGGTCTTTTGACCTTCACATCCTCTCTCTGCCCTTACAGAACAGGCAGAGGCAAATGGTTCTGCAAAGGATGACAGACACCCCCTTTCAATGGCTATGAATTATACAATATTTTCATATTAAAAATGATCCTGTGCTGTTTAGAGAAAGGACAGAATTGATAATGAGAGATGAATGAACCTCTGCCAGATTCCAGCGATGTAAATGAGCATGGTTTTAATGCACCAGATCATATAGAGAGGAAACTGCCAATCACATCTTCACTGTGGGAGGGACTAGTGTTGGGGCAAGAGCCCAACTGCCTTTGTTCCCAAAGCAGCTCAGCCTCTCGGCAACATTTGGATGAGCTCGGTGGCTTTCTTTGTTACAACTGTGATTCATCATTTTAATGGCTCTCGTTGGCATCAAAAGTCACCTACAACTGGAGTCAGGCAGTCTGGGGATGTTCTAGTTGTGTGGTCTTGGACAAAATCCGTTAATTTCACTGAGACTCAATTGTCTCTTCACTAAAATGGGAATCGTAAAGATAACTGTACTGTAGGTTTGTGGGTAGAATTAAACATTTCAAATGCCAAGTACAGTGTTTGAGATATCACACTTGCTTCATCAATTTTAATTCCAATTCCCCTGTGCACCAACTTTTCTCTCTCCACAGTGTAAGTAACACTTAGCTTGCTTAACTCTCAAGGCAGCTGTTTCAGTTAAATTAGGTGACCTGTTTGCAAGCAACTAGATTTTAAACTGTAATTGGCATGTAAGGTTATAGTAGTGATTCTTCCAGCTCATATGGCCTGGACATTTGCATGTGAAAGTGGTTCAGGAAATGTTTATTGAATTAAATTATATTAAATCAAACTCCCTTGTTTAAATTTCATATATTTTTTCTAACAAAAACAATGCATAAGTGTTCTTCTGAATCATAATAGTAAAGTTGCTGGCATTTGGGCATTAAAAAAAGGAGGAGAAACACACCGAATATTGACTTAAAGTTGCAATGCCTACTACAGATGACAGGTGGACGGTTTTGTTCACGGAAATATATACAGGACAGATTGTAGCCCCACCGTTGCTTAACATACAAATCATTGCACTTCCTAGGTTCTCATATAATATTTTTTTTAAAGATTTTATTTATTTATTTTTAGAGAGAGGGGAAGGGAAGGAGAGATAGAGGGAGAGAAACATCAATGTGTGGTTGCCTCTTGCATGCCCCCAACTGGGGACCTGGCCCATAAGCCAGGCATGTGCCCTGACTGAGAATTGAACCGGCAACCCTTTGGTTCACAGGCCTGTGCTCAATCCACTGAGCCACATCAGCCAGGGCTCATATAAATAATTTTAATTTCCCAAATCACACTGCTTTCAATAAAATTGCAAACATTTTAAGGAATGCATTAAAGAGACCATTTTTAAATGTGTTTCTGAAGATGATCACTGAATGGCCTGCATGAGTGCCAATCACTTCACCCCAGGAGATAGCACAGTAATCAGAGGAGGAAGTGTGGAGGGTCTTCCTTTCAAAGTTGCAAAAGAAGTGGTGGGAACATAGTGGCTGCCTGTGCCCTAGATAAAGCCATGTGAAGCTGGAAAGATGTCCCTTGAACTTCCCAGGTATTTCTGGAAGAGCAAAATTACTTGGCTGGCTAAAAGGGATTCCTGTTGCCTAATTCTTATAAACATAGATCAGCTTGTGGTTTATAGAGGACTTTTAAATATGCTACTTTATATGATTCTTATAAAAACGTGATGACATATTTTAATCCTTATTTGATGGATAAGAAAACAAAAACTCATAAAAGGTTGTTATAAGATAGACTGGAAGTTTAAATGTAAGTTTTTCATTCTCAAACTCATGCGCTTTCAAGAGATACCATGATGCACTTATGCTACTAAAAGGCAATGAATATCTAATGTCATCCTCCCTGCCCTTGGGCCTCTTCTCATGGAGCCCATAACTCTGAGGAGAGAATGAAGTCTCAAGTCATATTAGCATACCAGTAAGTGCATCAGATCAGGGGACCAAGATTTTGGTGGGTGAGGTCTCTGACTTTTCCAGGTAAGCTGTTCCTGAATAGAAGTGAGACTTCAGATGCTTCCTGAAAGACATCATTTAAGTTAATTCAAGTCAAGAAACATTTTTTTATGTGTATGCCATGACCCCAGAGTGTGCTAGGATTAAGAGTGCAGCAAAGAGTAAGGGACCCAGTCTTTGACCTTGAGGAACACAGTCAATGTCTAGATAAAAAATCTTGGTGCTGAATAAGAATCATCTCTGGAGTTTATGGGAGAATAAAACAATACTAGAATCAGACAAAGAAAATTAAGAAAGTGAATATTTTTAGCACCCTGGGAGGCAGGGTCCAAGAATCTGTAGCATGTAAATCCTCCAGAAAGGACTCAAGCTGGGGATCCACTGGCATATTGGAAAGAACAAGGATTCTGAGCTTGAATTAGACTTCTGATGCAGCCTGGGTTCTCTAGAAAGCTGAGCCTGAGGCAAAGGTTTAAGGGTGAGAACTGTGGGGGGCATATGGTCCCAGGCAACAGGCAAGAAGGATTGGAGAGTAGAGCAGGGAAGGGGGAAGGAAGGCCACTGCCAAGGTGACCAACGGCCGGATCCTTTGCGACCATCAAAGAAGTCAAATGACATGACCCTTGGGATTGTCCCCTTGGGGAAAGAGAAGGAAAACCCATGATGCTTTAGTTTCATGCCTCTTGTTCAGGTTAGTCACAGCTTTGTGTCTGGGCTGCACAGGCGGGACACCCCAATACCACTGGGCTATGCGTATGTCAAGGCCTAATGGTGGTGCCATTAGTCTGTACCGCCTTAAATCTGGTCTGTCTTGATACAGGTCCCCAAGGCAGTAGCAGAAATAAGAGAGAATCAGAAGTGGTACCTAAGAGGTGCTTCCTACAAACCCCACCCACTTACCCTCTGCGGAGCCTCAGAGTTCTTACTTCAACCTGCTCAGCCTCAGTGATGGCGGGGCACACCTGGAGTAGGAATGCCTAAGTTGTAGGGCGAGTGGGTGGGTTTACCGCATCATGTTCAAGCCAGCACAGTGTCCAGCATACAAATAAGGACGGGAACAATGTGAGCCGGCCTTCCTGTCCTTCCCCTTTAAACACACAGAGCGCTAAATCTCTTTGTGAAAGCGGGCCTCCTCCAGATCCCTGTGGGGACCCTTGATAAGAATCTCGCACTTCACCCACTGAAGACAGAAAATAAAATGAGATTTATCAGGAGATAAAAGGGAGGCCCACACTCCGAAGCCAATAACAACACAAAAAAGTCACCGTGTTTGTTCTTTGGAACAGAGGGTGAGGTTTGATCTTCAAATACAGATTTTTTTTTTTCAATCAGAAAAATAACATAGGATAAAAGCTGGTATATTTTTTTTAACATAAAGCGCTAGATCAAGCCTCAAATATGTGTACTTAAAGAAGAAAACTAAAAGAAGAAAGAATAAAACATGCACAGTGAGGACCTCTGGCACACAGACGGATGTGCTCATTAATTTTAGTTTCTATGTGTTTTGGATTGGAGGGATGGTGAGATTCTGGGGAGCACTTCACAAGGTGCACGGCGGTGCTTCCCGAGTTTTGAAATGAAATCATTCTCTGAGTGCAGAAATTCATGTGAATTTTCACTTTGATGGTGGAGGGGGTTAATCATCCATGAATACCCTCTAAAGATCTACTGAGGAAAGGAGAGAAATGGGCAAGGCCATAGGGGGCATAGGGGGCAATCATCCAAAGACAGGACTCAGATATCACTCATTCATCCATCGAACCAGCTCATTGAGCCCATCACTGTCAGGCATGTGCGAAGATCTGGGGCCAGAAGGGTGAATGGGATCTTCATGTCTATTGCCTTTATTGCTTAAGGATGCAGAAGAGATTTTATTCTGTAGAGGTTAGATGAGACTTCCAGAGGAGGAGATGTTGGAGCTGAATCTCAGTGTTCATCAAGGTCTTATTCCATGGAAAAACAAAGCAATCTGGGAGGACTGGACTTTACTTATCTGTACATTCCAGTCGGCAACACTGGCTTTCCTACACTGAACAGCACAGACGTTGGAATCAGGGATATCTAACTTCCGTGCCTTGCTTGTTCACTTACTAATTATTTGCCATCTTAATCTTTGCATTACGCAAAAAATCTTGCAATTTAGATTGCTTAAGGCACTTGCCCCAAACCAACCTCCCTGGATAGGTTTGGAGAAGTAAAGAGCAGCTTGATAGGAAGCCTTAGCCACGACCTGCCATAGAGTGAGGTCTCACTACCCGAGGCTGCTGTTGAGCAGCGTGTGGGGGGCAGGAGGGGCATCTCCATGGAACCCTGCCCCAGGTGTGTTCTGTGACTAAGCCCTTTTTATTCTATACCCAGCACAGTCAACAAAAGGGATGCTCTGAGTCTAGGGGGGACCAGAATTCTGGTTGTCAGGGTGAGGGTGAAGATGGTTCCCCCAGGTTCTCACAGCCGGAGCACAGGAGCCCTTTCCCTGAGCTTCCACTCTGCCCACTAACCCAGCTGCCCAGGGACACTGGTTTCAGGGAAAGCAGAGCTCTGCTCCCTGTGAGCTCCTCAAAGGCTGCTCAGTCTAGTGTACCCCCCGCCCCACTGCACTGTATCACTCTTCTTGCTTGAGATGCTTAATTGTTCTTCACATCATTTAAAACTTTCTAATATCATAGGTTGCTTTCTTTGTCCTTTTTATATTCCATGCTCTTTCCCCGAAGGTAATAGTTTCTCAAAAAATAATAATAGGTTATGAGTATGTTATTACTATTCGTAATAACTACAGTTGTCGGTGAATGATTGATTGATAAACATGGACATACCAGAACTTGGAAGGAAAATCCCCACAGCACCAACTTCTCCTTTGCATTCTCTATTTCACCGAATTGCACAAAATTCCTCTCGTCTGCTGGCCACAAGCTTGGGTGGTCCCTGACATTCGCCTTACCTTCAAGCTCTACATATGAGGAAACGTGCAGTTGTCTTATTAAGCCACTGATGTCACTGCTCACCTGGGCTACTTTTGTGACACTTGGACTGCTCTCTCTTCCCCTGTGTTCACCTTGGCCAGTTTCCAGTGTGTGGCCAGAAAGATCTTTCCAGAATACAGCTCTGACTGCATTGACTTGTTCAAAGACTTTACCGCATTCTAGGAACATTTTCACAATTTTGAACTTCTTCAAGATCACCTTTTCTCCTTTATATTTATCCCCTAGGATCAGCAATAATGAACTCCTCACATCTCTCTGTAGCTTGTTTCTGGGCATTGGCACACACATCACACTGCATTGAATATTTCCATTCACTTCTCTGTGCCCCTCGTTGGCCTATAAACTTCTTGTGTTCAAAGACTGTACCTTGTTAGCCATTGTGTATGCACCACCTGCTAGAATCCACAGCACATCTAGGTGCCGATAAATACATAGATAAAATAGCTATTTTTACCAACATCCCATGTATTTTGTTAGAAAATACTAGTCTTCTTGAGTTTATCACCTGGGGAAAATGTTGAGGACCGGAGACTAAATTAAAACCTTACGATCTCTCCAAGGCACAAGTACGCTGCGACAATGTTCTTAATTGGCTATCAACCTCTTGGCCATTTCTGTCGCTCTTCTTCTCCATGACATCAATACTTGTTACAACCAGAAAACCATCTTGGAAAAGATCTATCGCTCAACAGGATGGCCTAAATGATGCTTTTCTCTTTTAACTAAAAAAGTGAAGAAAACAAAGCATTCAATTCTGGGCTCTCCACTAGCCCATCTGTTTCTTACAGGCCATTATGGTGACAGTTACAAAAAGGTTGGCCATGAACGATACCTCCTGCTGCTTGAGAAAGACACATCTGTACATGTTTGTGTTCAGAAACAGACAGGAGCTGGGGGTGAGTACATTTTTCAAAAGTGTGTTGTGGCACAACAGAGCGAGTGCCTGTGAACAGGTTTAGCACGTGCTCGTGCTTATTTTAAAGGATGGAAGAAAACCAAATGACTCACTAATTTGTGAACCTGAAGATGTATGGGAGAGATATATAAAGGTCAAAACTTAAACTCAGCGGTAAGAAGTAAGTTACTAATAACAATAGCAACGGTTATATACTCAATACACACACACGGGGCGGAGGAAGGCAGGTTACGGTTGTCCATAGAAGATAATACAACAATTAATACTAATACAAGAATACATTCTGTGTTTTGCATACTCAGAAATGTAAACCCACTTTTGTCTCACCCTGTGTGTGTGCGTGTGTGTGCATGTGTGTATGTGTGTGTGTGTAGGTGTATATATAGCTATGGGCTAGAAATGATGGAATTTTGTAGCAGCAAGATGGTTTGGTGATCTCCGGGTTCTATGCTCCTGTTTTTGTGCATCAGATATGGAAACACAGAGAGAGAACGTGAGTTATCTAAGGTAAGGTGAGGTAAGGTGGGTTATCTAAGGTTGCATGGCTGAGAACCCAGGTGAGCACCCAAATCAGTCTTGATATACTAGCACTTCTCATCGGAGAGCCTCCTGCACAGAAGGCGTAGTTAAATTTCTTGAGGTCATGTGGCTGGAGTAATCCAGATATGGGAATTAAACCCCATTCTTGATAGTCTCTGAACAATTTTCCTCCCATATTATCATTCCTCCTGGGGATCTAAGAACTGAAAATGTTCTGGATCATAGAAGAAACATGGAAGAAATGGAAAGAACGTGGCCTTTGGGGTCAGACAATTTGGAACTAAACTCCCGTTCTGCCAAATACTGTCTATAAAACCTGGGTCAAGTTTAACCTCTTATATTCTCAATTTCCTTTCTGTACAACGATGATCATAATCCTTACCACAAAGGGCAGTTCGTAAAGTCAAAGTGAAATTGGGTATTTTAAGAATTTGGCAGAGTACTTAGCATGCACTCTCTCTCAAATAATGTGTACACTCTATCAGTTCTTCTTAGCAAATGAGGGCAATGGAATTTAGGCTAATACAATAGTTTGAAATAGAGCTTTGGGAACCACTTTTACATTACCAAGTGATAGGAGATTACAAATTTTAAAATGACTTAAATCAATGCTGCCAAATAAACCACACCTTTAGAAAAAATCCATAGGAAGCACTTAAAAGTGGGTCTGGTGAAGGTGCTACTCTGTGTAGGGCACCAGTGTGAGATCTCAGCAGGATTCAGGGGCAAAGGGACATTAATTCCTCAAGGGGTTGTGGGGTCTTATTTGTTAGAAAGCTCGAAATTATATGTAATTTTTATATATATATATTCCTTTTATATATATATGTATATAACAAATAAGATATATACATATATAAATATACACACATCCAAGTGGTTTCATTTTTAAAGGAGCTAACTACATTTAAAGTCAATTATTGCAAAAAAGAAGTTAGAATCTGAGTGATTTTGTGTTTCTTGTACTTTAGGACCCAGTCTTGAAAGTGACATGCTGTCATTTATGCGGTATGCTGTTGGTCAGTCAGACTAATCCCGATATATGTGGAAGGGGACTTCATGAGGGCATCCACACCAGGTGGGCATAGTCTCCAACGTCCTCTTTAGATGTGGTCAGAGAAGATGATGGAAAGAGAAAGCCTTCTCCAGTTTGGATTTAAGGGCCAGGAGAGCAATGTGTTGGGTAGCTACTCCCAGGGAGTCAGGGCACAGTCCCTACCTTTAGACGGTGGAACCTCACAGGGTGTGCTCAGCAGAAATTAAAAATTGCTCTTGTCCAGTGATTGCTGCGTCCCTCCTTACTGTCCCCTTTACAACTGAGAGCACTGAGTGTGATGATCCCGTCCTGGTTCCATGCAAGGCACTGTGGAGATGCAGAAGGTTATCACCTGTCTTCTCAGTTTTTAGGTCTTGGGATCACAGCAGCCACCTTCGGATCTAGTGTGGGAACAATCATGAGACCCTAGATCTTGAAATGGATGCCATTATTACGTGATATTTTTCTTTGTGTATTTGTTTGTGGAGGGAAGGAGAGTAGGTGTTTGTGACCAGAAGTGTGCACTGTAGTATGTTTTCTTCTTGTACAGAAAATAGCAGCTTCCCTTGCTACCTCCATGGGAGGATTAATTTCCTTCCCTGGTGGTTGCTGGGCTTGGGCATGTGCCTGGTTCTTTTGCCAGTGGGACTGGAGGAGTGTTGATGCGCCCTTTCCAAGCAGAAGCTCACAACATCACTAGGAGTTTCCCTGGCTCCACCAGCTCTCTTGTACCCCTGCCCTCCACCGTGAGAATGTCACATTCAAGATACAGCTCTCTCCTTTTGATTCCTGGAATGAGAGGACCGGTCTGCCACCCTGAAGTAACCCAGACGATAGAGCAGGACCCTAGCACCTGAGATGAATGAGAAGTTAATATGAATCATTGTCACTGAAATGTGGAGGTTATTTCTTACATATCATCACAGCAAAGGAGGATCCAGTGGCATAATGGAAAAATGTTTGCAGAGGTGAGTTGAAGCAGATTTTGAAGAATCTTCACTGATTACCTGAAGGTCTATTTTTTTATTGTGTATGATTAACAGGTCACTGAATTTCCTTCTTGATTGTGGTAAGATATGTGAAACATAAAATTGGCTATTTTAACCCCTTTAAAGTCTCAATTTAGAGTTGTCAGGTACATTGGCATTGGCGTGTAATCATCACCTCCTCATCTCTGTTACACCTCATCATCCCAAATTGAAACTCCATCCATCAAACAATTATTGAATTTGGTGAAAGAAACATGGGCTGCTTATGTATTTTTGAGTAGCTAGCCCTTTATATGTGTGCCAAGTTAAATAATTAAAATATTTTCACTGATGTTTGTTCTTCCTACAGTTCCACTGACTCCCACTTCAAATTTTGGACAGGACATCCACAATTCCTTGCTCTGACGATTTTTTTCCCATGTAAAATCAGAAATGACCAGAAATTATTATCACTTTTTGTCTTTTGTAAAAGTCTGGACTTACTGAAAAGCATTGCTGTGGAAGAGAAGGGCGAGATGGTGGAGCTTTGGAGACAAGGAGAGAAAGTGGGGAAGAGACAGAGAAAAAAGGGAAGAAAGAGGAGTAATTGTGTGAGCCTGGGAAGGAGGCAGCCACCTGGAGCTGGAGATCACTGTACCTCTCCATTACGGTCAGCTGTGCTCTGCAGCAGCCCCCAGCACAGGAGGGAGAACATGTCCATCAGCTAAACATCCAGAGAAGCCATCAGACTCCTAGGAGCCACAGTGATGGAGACAATGAGTTTGTCGTAACAACTAGGGTGGCCTGAAGGTCATGGTTCCTTTTTCTAAGTGCCATGAAACCTCCAGGCTTCTGGAAGACACCTGGCAGGCAGAGGGTGAGGACCCACATTGACTGAGATTAAATTTTCCATAAAGCTGGGTGAGGAGTCATATTTAACTTGATTTAAAGCAGATAGAGTTTCCATGCTTGAATTTGTGTACAAAGTTTTTACTCCTTCTATAAACATTTGTGTTTCATCCAAGGCTGGTGCTATGAACTTCGATTTTTACCAAAACAGAAAGAAAAGTGGAAGGAGTTCAGGCTCTCGGACGTTGCAGAGTCAGAATTGGAACCTAACCCAGCTGGTTGATGCCAAAATGTGTTCTTTCTGGACCCAATGGAAGACTTATTCAGGACCCTCGTGCCTGGTGAGAGTGTCATCTCCAAGGGTTTCAGAGGACCCGCAGATGACTATTACCAGGCAGAAGCATCATCTCCTGCTTTATGTTTTCTCCAATGTTATTTGCCTGGGGACCTGAAGATGAATTATTCTTTGTCTTAGAGTCTGTCTTCAGTTATCACCAGCCAGGGACTTATAGAGATAAACCACAGTGACTGAAGGTAATTGAAGGAAAACATACTAAAAAGCAAGACAACGACAACACCTGAAACCCTAAGTAGAGTGGTATGGAGGGTAAAGGGAAACAGATGAACCATTGAAAACAGATTAACTATGGAAAACTCACAGAATTGCAGACAAGTCCAAGAGCTGAATCTCCAGGTAAAAAGATAACTACTTGGCAAATTTAATCAAGAAAATAAATTACACAGAAATTAGAGATTAGAAGAATAATACAAAAAACACATAATTTAATAGTATAATAAAATACTATGAACTAAGGTGTCTTAAAATATATTGAGAAACATAGGATACTGTATTATAATTGCCAGTTTATTTGCTCATCTTCCTTGAAACTAACTCTTAAAGGTGCAGTTAGTTCCTGTCATTGCACCTCCAGTATCAAATGAAACAAAATAAAAATGAAACACCTTGTTCCAGTACCCAGGAGCATACAGTGAATATTTAGTAATTTTTTACAATGTATGTGTAACTGAAATAACTACAGAAAATGGAAACATGAAGAGACAATAGCAAAGAAAGCAATTGAAAAGTTATTAGACATTATTTCTATATATGTTCTATGAGTTATTTAAGACTTACAAGGATGAAATAATACATAAATTGTTTTAAAAGGTAAATAAAAAATAAACTCAACTCATACTATAAAACTAATGCAATTTTTAATTAAACTATAATTTTAGAAACACCTCTTGAATTGATACCAAATGAAAGACACTTTGTCAAGTTAAAAAGCCAGGGTTTTTATATTTACACAGCTAAAGTAGCCAAGTGCTGGAAGCAGCCTAAGTGCCCATCAGTAACTGAGTGGATCAAAAACCTGGGGTTCGTCTACACAATGGAATACTACACAGCAGAGAGAAAGAAGGAGCTCCTACCCTTCGTGACAGCGTGGATGGGACTGGAGAGCATTATGCTAAGTGAAATAAGCCAGGCAGTGAAAGACAAATACCATATGATTTCACCTATAAGTGGAACTTAATCAACAAAACAAACTAGGGAGCAAAATAGAACCAATGGCATGAAAATAAAGAACAAACTGACAATGACTGGGGGGTGTGGGGGTAACGAGGGAAAGAAGGGGAAGGGTCAAGTCAAGCAACAAGTATAAAGGACCCATGGACAAGGACAATGGGGGGAGGATTAAAAGTGGAAGTTGGGGATGGGTAGGGCAGGGGAGAGTAATGGGGGGAAAATGGGGACAGCTTTAATGGAACAACGATAAAAAACTTAAAAAATAAAATAAATTGAAAAAATTAAATACAGCTTCAAGTTCTTATTAGTCATGAAATCTTGTGTGATTTCCTGAGCTGCTCTTCAGGGTCAGATTCTTCATCTATAATGCAGGAATCATAATGAATTTTTTGTTTTTGGTGCATTTTTCTCCAAGGTAGAAAATCCAATCAATTACAAAGGAAAATTTGTTTTTATTCAAAATAGGAATATCTTCATTTTTTCATGTTTTATTCCATTAACCAGAAATTATAGAACTTGCTTCCATGTCATCAGTCTTTGATTTTGTGGACCATAAACCCTCAGCTCTTTGCTTTCACACAGCACGCTGTCTGGTGGGGTGGGCATTTACCACTCTGCTGCTAGTTACCTCATTAGCCAGCATGGGGACCTCTAGTTTCTTCATCTGTGAGCAAAAGGGAGGAACAAAACAAATTTATCTATGCCATTCAATTTCAAAATGATATGGGAAACATAAGTAGTATGTGGACCTTCAGTGTGACACTGTTTTCATCTCTCCGAGTACATTGTGTTCTATATTCAAGATTATAGCTATATTCAGTGGGAGAAATTGGCCTAGAATATAGTTCTTATGAATTCAATGTTTTGTGTTGTATTAGTCTGCTTGGAATGTCACAAGAAAATACTATAGACTGTGTGACTTAAACAACAGAATTTTCTCACAATTCTGAAGTCTGGGAAGTCCGAGACTAAGATTTGATCCTGGTTCACAGACAGCTGTCTTCATGCTGTGTCTGCACACGGCCCCAGCAGAGAGAGGGGAACCAAGCTCTCCGGTTTCTTCTTACAAGGGCACTGATCCCATCAGGAGAGACCCACCCTCCTGACCCCATTTAAACCTGATTTTCTCCTAAAAGCTCCACCTCCAAATGGAATTGGGGGGTATGCCTTCAACTTATGGATTTGAAAGAGGGGTACAAGTCAGTCCATAGTATGCACCTTTCATAAGAACATTAATTCTTCCTAACCATTTTGAATGTCCTGAATCCCTTTAAAAATCTAATGAAATCTATGGATCTCTTTCCCTTGAGTGGGAAGAAGCTTATGTATAATTCCATGCACACCTACATACAAGTGGACATGACATTTCCATTTATCCCAGGGAATGCATGCCTGAAGCATATATATGGTAGCTCAGGTATCCAAGACCCCCAAGTTAGAGACCCTTGTCCTAGGACATGGAAGGTCTAATCATATTTAAAAACAGTTCTAAGGAACTGAAGTAATTACTCAGCGTCAGAAGATTTTTAGGAAGGTTGGTTGCAGCCATTTCCCTTATGAAGTTTCCAAGTGCAACTTTTCCCCATACCCCCAGTTTGGATGAGATGTGGTGGCTTATTAAAGGCCACATGCTTTATTTCCTATACAGGATCCTATTCTTCCCAGGACAATCATTAACATCTTCTCCAGGGTGTTGGGCCTGGAAGAGAACTCAAGTCGCCTCCAGATGGGACCCTGTAGTCAGCCAACAAGAAAAATGAGGCCAGAGAAAGGGGAGAAATATGCTCAAGTTTACTCGATTCATCTCAGCCTTTCTATGCTAACTAGCTTCAGACTCTTTGAAAAATAATGCAAAATTAATACTCATATTATTTCTTAAATCTATTAAACTGCAGGACTGTTTCTTATAATCTCTCATTTTGGGTCTCTGTGACAAAGTTAACAACTCTAATACTTTTAGAATAACAATATTCTGCCTGGTGGTTAAGATTTCTTTTAGAACCAGTGAAGTATGTCTATATTTAATTTTCTAATATATCTAAAACACTCTGTATTTTCTTTTCCTTCTGATGGACTCAACTGAATTCTCAAAAATAGCTGAAGAATTTATTGCTCCCATATAATT